>PITA01011562.1:0-66127 GCA_004023965.1 Spilogale gracilis | reverse complement strand
CAGGTAATGAGATGCCCCCAGCTTTGCTTTTCTTCTTCAGCAATTCCTTAGCGATTCGGGGTCTTTTTTGGTTCCATATAAATTTTAGGATTGTTTGTTCCAACGTTTTGAAGAATGTTGGTGGAATTTTGATTGGAATGGCATTGAAAGTGTAGATTGCTCTGGGCAGTATAGACATTTTGACAATGTTTATTCTTCCAATCCATGAGCATGGAATGCTCTTCCATCTTTTTGTGTCTTCTTCAATTTCTTTCATGAGTGTTCTGTAATTCCTCAAGTACAGATCCTTGACTTCTTTGGTTAGGTTTATTCCTAAGTATCTTATAGTTTTTGGTGCTATAGTAAATGGAATCGATTCTCTGATTTCCCTTTCTATTTTTTCATTGTTAGTGTATAAGAATGCAACTGATTTCTGCGCATTGATTTTGTATCCTGCCACATTACCAAATTGTTGCTTGAGTTCTAGTAGTTTGGGGGTAGTGTCTTTTGGGTTTTCCACATATAGTATCATATCATCTGCAAAGAGAGAGAGTTTGAATTCCTCTTTGCCAAGCTGGATACCTTTTATTTCTTTCTGTTGCCTGATTGCTGTTGCTAGGACTTCTAACACTATGTTGAATAGTAGTGGTGAGAGTGGGCATCCTTGCTTTGTTCCTGATCTCAGAAGAAAGGCTGTCAGTTTTTCCCCCATTGAGGATGATATTCGCTGTGGGTTTTTCATAGATAGATTTTATGAGGTTGAGAAATATTCCCTCTATCCCTCTATACTTTGAACAGTTTTGATCAGGAACGGATGTTGTATTTTGTCAAATGCCTTTTCTGCATCAATTGAGTGTACCATGTGGTTTTTCTCTCTTCTCTTATTGATTTGTTCTATCACATTGATTGTTTTGCGAGTGTTGAACCACCCCTGCATCCCTGGGATAAAACCCACCTGTTCATGGCTGATAATCTTTTTAATGTATTGTTGGATCCTGTTAGCAAGGATCTTGTTGAGAATCTTGGCTTCCGTATTCATCAGCGATATTGGTCTGAAGTTCTCCTTTTTGATGGGGTCTTTGTCTGGTTTGGGGATTAGAGTGATGCTGGCTTCATAGAAAGAGTCTGGAAGTTTTCCTTCCATTTCTATTTTTTGAAAGAGATTCAGGAGAATAGGTGTTATTTCTTCTTTGAATGTTTGGTAGAATTCCCCAGGGAATCCATCTGGTCCTGGACTCTTGTTTTTGGGGAGGTTTTTGATCACTGCTTCAATCTCATTAGTAGATATAGGTCTATTCAGATCGTCAATGTCTTCCTGTTTCAGTCTTGGTAGTTTATAGGTTTCTAGGAATGTATCCATCTCTTCTAGGTTGTTAAACATATTGGCATATAATTGTTGATAGTAATTTTTGATGATTGTTTCTATTTCCTTGGTGTTAGTCGTGATCTCTCCCCTTTCATTCATGATTTTGTTAATTTGAGTCTTCTCCCTTTTCTTTTGTGTTAGTTTGGCCAATGGTTTCTCAATCTTATTGATTCTTTCAAAGAACCAGCTTCTAGTTTCGTTAATGTGTTCTACTGTATCTCTAGTTTCTGATTCATTCATCTCTGCTCTAATCCTTATTATTTCCAGCCTTGTGTGGGGGGTTGGTTTAGTTTTTTGTTGATTTTCAAGTTCTTTAAGGAGTAATGAGAGTTGGTGTATTTGGGATTTTCAATTTTTTTGAGTGAGGCTTGGATGGCTATGAATTTCCCCCTTAGGACGGCCTTTGCTGTATCCCATAGGTTTTGGATCGATGTATCTTCCCTTAGGACGGCCTTTGCTGTATCCCATAGGTTTTGGATCGATGTATCTTCATTCTCATTGGTTTCAGTTCTTCTTTGATTTCTTGGTTGATCCACATATTCTTGAGTAGGCTTGTCTTTAGCTTCCAAGTGTTTGATTTTATCCTGAACTTTTTATGGTGATTGGGTTCCAGTTTCCTGGCATTTTGGTCAGAGAATATGCAGGGAATAATTTCAACCTTTGGTATCGGTTGATCCCTGATTTGTGACCTAGTATGTGGTCTATTCTGGAGAAAGTTCCATGTGCACTGGAGAAGAATGAGTATTCTGCTGTTTTAGCGTGAAATGTTCTGAATATATCTATGAGATCCAGCTGGTCCAATGTGTCATTCAAGGCTCTTGATTCTTTGCTGATTTTCTGTTTAGATGATCTGTCCATTGCTGAGAGTGGTGTGTTAAGATCTCATACGATTAGTGTATTTGCATCAATATGATTCTTTATTTTCTTTAACAGTTGGCTTATGTAGTTGGCTACTCCCATGTTAGGGGCATAAATATTTACAATTGTTAGATCTTCTTGATGTATACACCCTTTAAGAATGATGTAGTGTCTTTCTGTGTCTTTGACTACAGTCTTTAGACTAAAATCCAATTTGTCTGATATGAGAATCGCTACCCTGGCTTTCTTTTGGGGTCCATTGGCATGAAAGAGGTCTTCCATCCCCTCACTTTCAATCTGGAAGTGTCTTTTGATCCAAGATGAGTCTCTTGTAGGCAGCAAATGGATGGGTCCTGTCGTTTTATCCAGTCTGCAACCCTGTGTCTTTTTATTGGAGCATTTAGGCCATTCACATTGAGGGTGATTATTGATAGATATGTTTGTATTGACATCATGTTGCCTATGGAGTTCATGTTTCTATAGATTATATATCTGTATATTTCTGTTTTGTGTCACTCTTGGGTTTGTTTCTCCTCTATAGAACCCCTCTTAGTATTTCTTGTAATGCTGGCTTGGTGGCTGCATAATCTTTTAGACCTTGGGGGTCTTGGAAGCTCTTTATTTCACCTTCCATTTTGAAAGTCAACCTTGCTGGATACATTATCCTTGGTTGCATATTTTTGTCATGTAACTTCCTGAATATGTCTTGCCAGGCTTTCTGGCTTGCCAGGTTTCTGTGGAAAGGTCTGACATTATTCTGATGGTCCTCCCTCTATAGGTAAGGGATTCCTTTCTCCTAGCTGCCCCTAAGACATATTCTTTGGGTTTATGATTTGAAAATTTTACTATTATGTGCCTGGAGGTTTTTCTGGCCTCATTGATCTTGGGGGGGTGTCCTCTCTACTTCTAGGACATGAACATTTGTTTCATTCCTCAGATTTGGGAAATTTTCATCCATGATTTTTTCAACGATATTTTCTAGGCTTCTCTCTCTCAATTCCTTCAGGGATTCCAATAATTCTGATATTGGAGCGTTTCATGGCATCATTCATTTCCCTTATTCTGTTTTCTTGGGATTTTAGCTGTTTGCTCCAAGACTTCTCTTGCTCCACCTTCTTAATCCATCTGTCTTCTAAATAACTGCTATGATCTTCAGCTTCACTTACTTTCGCTGTTAGCATATTTAAATTAGATTGCATCTCATTAAAGCCTTTCTAACCTCAGCTTTCACTTCTGTTACTATGGCTTCCACTTTGAGACTAATGTTCTTTTCTAAATTGACTATTGCTTGGACTATTGCTGCCCTGAATTCCTTTTCTTTCATATTGTTTATGTTCATTTCCAGTAATTCTGTGACTCAGGTTGCAGTCTCAGGGTTCTTCTTCTGTTGGGTTTTCCTTCTCCGAGTCATTGTGGCAAGGAGTGGTTGAGGGGGTGTATGGCTAAATATATCAGCCACTATCTAGGTGTATTGGTCGTTGGAAGGTTTTGGAGCAACCAGAGTTCACCACCGAAAAGGGAGGAGAAAGAAAAAAGAAAACGGAAGAGAGGAAGCCCCCAAAAAAGAAACCCCTGCCAAAGCGGGGCCCGGTGGTAGTATTTATATGGTACAAACTGTTACAGGGTAAAGAAAAGGGTTATCAAGGGTAAATGAAGAGATCAAAAAGCGAAGCCCAACGTATATGACCCCCAAGACCAGTATTTATATAATATAAAAGCAAAGACTATTACACAGACACACTGACAAACTAGAATGGGAAGGTGAGGGCAGACACTCCTTGTGGGCAAGGAATGTGTTTCAGACGCTCCCAAGTTTGTCTTGTTATTATTGTTGGAGGAGCCCACTTTCAAAAGATATAGGGAGATTAGAACTGGTTGTATATAGGGGTAGTATTGAATAGGGATGTGGAATTGACTTGAAGCTTATATCTACATGTACACGTAAAAGAGAGAATAAAGGAAAGAGGAGAGAAGAAAGGGAAAAACAGGGAAAGCAAACAGGGAAACAAGAGGCAACAACAAAAGCAGAAAATACAGGAGTGTGTTTGAAAAAATTTCAGGGTAAAAAAAAAAGTGTTATGGGGTGTTGTATTGGGTATCACGTTGTGATAAGAAGGGGGTTAAAAATTGAAAGAAGAAAAACCATGAGAATGTATTTTTAAGCTTAAAGTGGAAGCTTTAAAAGTAAAAATAGAAAAAAGTTTAAAAAAGTAAATAAGGTGGAAAACTGTATCAATGAGTTGTAGGGCTTTTGGTACTAGTCAGTGCCAGGAGTTTAATAAATTGCCTTTCCCCCGATTTTGGGTTTTGCATTGGAGTGTTGTCCTCCTGAGCTTCTGGCTTGCTTTCTGGGGGGCAGGGCCTGTCACTCTGTTTCAGTCCTTCTACCTGAGCTGCGTCTCTCTGAGCCCTTGCCAGAGGCTGGTCTCAATGGTAACCAGGTTATAAGGTTACAATTCTCTGGTAGTGGAGTATTGTTCTTTTGCATCTTTTTTCAGCTGCTGAGGAAGTCAGGTCGGAGCAAGATGTCTGCACCCAGACCTCCCTCCCAGAGAGAGCCTCTACACAGAGAGGGGCTCTTTCCAGCCTTCCGGTTGGCAGCCTGTCACAGCGGGCTGGCATAGATATTGTATTGATTTCTGCCCCCACCCCCGCTTGTCGCTTCACTCCCGCACCTCAAAGCCACAACTCCTTTTGGATCGCGCGACCTTGTCTGTGCCCCGGGACCCGCGGCCTCTCCAGTCCCACGCAAGTCTGTAAAATCGCCTTCCCTGGGGGGTCCGTGCCCGGCCCATGGGGTGGAGAGAAATGGGAGAGAAAGGCAGCGGTGTAAAAATAGAATCCACGCCTGCCGATCTCATGGCAGCTGCGGCGGTGGCGCCAGCAGCGGAAAAAAATTTTTAAAAAGTCTCCTTGCCTTGCCGCTGGCTCCACTGTGTTCCCTTTCTGTCTCGCCCCGATTCAGACCGTAATCTGCTATAATTCCTCACTCACAGAGCACTTTCGTTTTGGGGTATTTGCTTTCAATGGTTCAGCTCTGCGGGCTTCTTCCCCCACACCCCTGTCTCTGGGGGCAAGCCTCCAGTCCCTCTTACTTGTTTCTACCTTTTTGCTGATGGTTCTTCTCTCCCATGGTGATCCAGAAGTGCGAAATATCACATTTCAGGCTGATTTCATGGGTGTTCACAGTGGTCCTGTAGTGGTTTTTTTTTTTTTTTTTTTTTGCTGGAATTCAGCTCTCTTCAGGGAACTCCCCGAAATGTGGTCACCTGGCCTTCCACCATCTTTACTCTCCATGGCACCTCCTTTAAAAGTATAGGTAGAATCTGAAGCCATACCTTTTTTCTGACCTACAATGGTGAGGAAGGATTGACTTACTCATCATCCAATCCACTCTTCTGGAGGCTAACTGAAATATTTTATATCCCAATATCTTTTTTGGGGGAGGGCAGTGAAAGAGGGAGAGAGAGAGAGAAACTTAAATAGGTTTCAACAGAGAGTCTGACACAGGGCTCTATCTCATAACCCTGAGATCACGACCTGAGTTAAAAATCAAAAAATCAAAAGTTGGCTGTTTAACTAACTGAACCACCCAGGTACCAGAATCTCTTTAGTTACAATTTATCAGGTGGGCTGGAATCTTGAGTTAGATTTGGAGTCAGTAGTAAGCCATTGAGAGAGCAGCCATATGCACAAAGCCTGGATCCCTGGTCACGTGTGATGGCAAGAACATCAGATTTTTATATGGCAACTGTATTAGAGTTTCTTGATATTTCATAAAGTTGTAGAAGTTAGGCTCTAATTGGTAGTAGCTGTATTTCAGACTATATTTTCTGTTCAGTTTCTTAAAATATAAAATTGTTCCCAAAATCAAGTCTATTAGTTAAATACTTTCAAAAGAAAAACATAATCCATCCAGTTCTTATTACCTCTACTACTGCCTTTGCCCTAGATCACCATCATTTTTCACATTTTTTGGCCCTGTTCCTGTACAGAGTGTTCTCAGTGGAGAGGTCAGAATGACCCACTTAAAGCAAGTCTCTTCTCTTTGCAAAATCCTTGTATGGGTTTTAACTCAGTTGCATAGCCTAAAGTCATCACAGCAACCTACTTGGCTATCATTTGTGATTTCATACCACCTGATTCTATATCCCTTCAACTTTTGATGTCTTCAGCTCATACTTCCACCCACCTCACCTGCTCTAGCTTCACTGACTTTCTCTTTGTTGAACACATCAACCATTCTCTAACATTGAAGGTTTGCATACTGCTCCCTCTTCCTAGAATGATATTTTGCCAGATAGCTGATAAGGCTTATTCCTTTTCTCCTTCAGGTTATCTCAGTTGCCACCTTTTACTAAGTCATGACTTCCTTGATCACTGTGTATAAAATAGCAAGCTTTCCTTTCTAGCATTGTCAGTCCTCTTTCCTTGCTATATTTTTTCTTCATGGCACTCACCATCTATTTCACTATCCAACTGTTTACACAAGCATGTGCAGGGAGAGATGGAACAAGTGTGGGAGTGAGGCAGGAAAGGAAGGAGAGAAGAGAAGAAAGAAAATAAAAATGAGAAAACCAAATATTAGAGGAAATTTGACTTGTTGAAGTTATCACACCAGATAGGTGCAGAGCCAAGACTTAGCCCCAAATCCAGCAAAACAGAACTAATCCAAGATTCATGTATGACAACTTAAATATGATTTTTACATTCATATTTATGGTTCCTACTTAATTTGTCATGATAGCAACTCAAAACATTTTTGTTTGGTCATATTTGCATTATTTTATGAGAGGAACCATGAATTTGAAAGAAATGTATTCCTTAAGGGCATAGCATTATTATTATCAGATAATGTTATATTTAAGTGGGAGAAGAATGATTTTTTAAGTAGAGGAAAACTGGGATTTGGTGGATGCTAATTCTTAACCAGGATTCACATGATTGCTTTGTCATGATTAATACAACAAAAATCTTTGTATTTATTTATCAGGGTTATTCTTAAATGACTCTGTCTGGGGAGTACATTTCAAAAATAGATTGATCCCCATGGCATTTTAAATCTTTGGGTGAACAGCTTCGGGTTAGAAATTAAAACATTCTATTGTATATCTACCAAATGGAGTTCAGTGCTGCAGGCATTTGAGCTTGTCTAAAAGTCCTGCAAAGAGTATCCATTTTATAAATGTCTTCTATAGTAAAGTATAAAGGGGTGAGTTTAAATGTTAAGACAAAAGAAAGAAAGGCATATGGAGAATAATACAGCCACAAATTTGAGATCATAAGAATTGGCATCGTTCTTAACAAAGCACCGAACATGAGTTTTGGAAGATCATGAAAAGTTGTAATTTAATTTAGGACTATGTTACTTTGTTCATTTCTTGTTTTGAGCTAAAATGTTTGTGTGCAATTTAAGAAGGTTAGTTTCTTTATACCGTCACACTACAGTGTGATGATTTTGTTTTTACAATGTTTAATTTCTTTTTTTGGATGGACAAATTATCCTTGTGTCCCCTGCAGCCAACTGTAATGATTTCCAGTGACTGCAGTAATGAGGGCAGAGCTGATTAACTTTAGGCCTTTCCCACTAAAATCAAGAAACAAGTCACACACACACACACACACACACACACACACACACACACACACACATCTTGTTAAACAAACAAGAATATTCTTATCTTCCCTTCCAGCAAAAAAGAAATCAGTGAATTCACCCACATGGCATTTGCCAGTTGGCCAGAGGATCAGGTCACTTGCATGTTCTCCCTCAGCACACAGAGAGGATTTGCATACTTGGCTGCATTCTTGTTTTGAAGGACAGCTGTGCCAGTGATTCTGAGCTCAGTGAGACATGAAGGCACTGTCTTAAACAGCTTTACCTTAACCATTTAAACAAAGAGTTACACTAGATTATAGAACTCTTCAAGGAAAATGTTAATGCAGATGTATAAAAGCTCATACCTTTTCACTTAGACTTTGATCACCGAATATTTATTTTACAGATGGAGGACTTGTGTCTGGCCATACCTACTATATTGTGATGATCACATGAAGAGGAGGCCATTCTTTTCCAGGTGCTTATTTTGATCTTCGCAAAAGAACAAAGAGTCTTTTACAAGGCAGTTTTTACTCAGAATTTACCTTTATGCCTCTACTGGAAATTGCATGTTGGTTAACTACCTGGGTCTGAATTTCTAAACTTCCTTGAGTAGTATGGACTATTATTGTATGCTTTGTACTTTCCTTGGTACTATGGGGGCAACAAAGAAGTAAAAGAAACATGTCCTTCTCTAAGGAAGTTTCCAATTTAGTTGTTGAGCAAAAGATACCTAGAATTATATGTATACTGTGTTGAGTTCTTTTACATATATTTCTTTTAGAACATTTACTACACTTCAAGGTCATTATTTAGATAATTAGCTTTCAAGTTCATGAGTACCTTCTAGTAGGGGCTCTATTTCATGCAAATTTTTAATACCTAATCAATGACTCAAAATCTATAGTAGATGTTTAATAATAGATTTCTATATGTACAAAATGTTTGAATTCTATCAGGAGATATTTAATCTCTTTCATGTTAGATATATATTTTATGTAATATTAATATACCCTTCTTTTATCTAAACATTTGAACCATTTCAGTTAAAAGCCAACCAAAGAACTGAAGAATCATCCTTTATTCCTTCTTTCTTTCACTTATACATCCAATCTATTTATCCAACCAATGCTAGATCTAGCAACATATGTATCAAATCTATTCACTTCTAGTCTCCACTGTTGTTATCCATATCACGACTATTACCTACATTTCTGCTATTCTCTGTTAATGGATCATACTGTTTTCACTTTTTCTTTCCATTCTCCACACTTAAGAATCAGTGTGGTTTTTTTTAAACATGTTAATCTAGGTAATGTTATCTGTAGGTTAAAACATTTTATTTAATGGCTCCCATACTCTTAGGATAAGTCAGACACCTTATATGACTAACAAAGCCCCACACAATTTGGTCCTACTCTTTGTTTCCTCTCATCCTTCTGGTGTAGCCCCGGCACATTATGTCTTTTCACGGAAGGCTCATTCCAGCCATGTGTTCTTTGGACCAACTGTTTTCCCTTTCTGAAATATACTTCTTTCTGACTTTGGTATATCTTGGCTCTTCTTTATCATTCCTACCTCAACTGGAATGCTATTTTTGTATCTGGTAGAATGTTTATACTACAGTAAATGAAAGAGTAATTTTATAATGGGCTTAATCATTTCACTTATAAAAATTCTGGGGGCACCTGGGTGGCTCAGTGGTTAAACCTCTGCCTTCGGCTCAGGTCATGATCCCGGAGTCCCGGGATCAAGCCCCGCATCGGGCTGCCTGCTCTGCAGGAAGCCTGCTTCTCCCTCTCTCCCTCCTGCTGCTTGTGTTCCCTCTCTGGCTGTGTTTCTCTGTCAAATAAATAAAATCTTAAAAAAAAAAAAATTCTGGAAGGAGAACTATTACAATGCTCGTTAATTCTGTCCAAGGATATCAAAGCCCTCATTCAGTTTCTCTACTCATTATCTTTACTTTCTTCTCAAGGTTATGATGCCTTTGGAGCACTATATCCAAGAGTGATTAGATGAATACAATCAATACTCTTTCAGGAAAGAAAATGTGTCAGGGGAATGACTGTTAGATCGGCAACTAAGGAAGTCTACCACATTTCCCGGAGAGGTCCTCTCTGATAGTTTAGCCTGTGGTTGCCACTCAGTTACTCGTTAGCACATCACCCATTTTTATTTTCTGCTTAGCATTTATAATCATCTGGTAGGCTTTTTGTTTTTCTATTTGTTGTTTTATTTATTATCCATCTTCCTTCATTAAAATATAACCTTTGGATTGTCTGTTTTGTTTATAGTTGTATTTCCAGATTCTAGGACCACGCTTGGTACATAGTAGTTTCTCAATAAATAGTTATGCAGATAAGAATGACTAGAGAAATAAGGAGGGAATGGTACTGATAAATACGAGTGAAAAAAATTTCAAATATTATATAGCTAGCATAGTTTCATACTACTGATATTTGAAAACATCTTTTAAGATTGGAGAGAAGTTTAGTCTTTGAAAAATTATAACAAAAACAGGGACATCTGGATAGCTGTCTGTTAAGCATCCAGCTCTTGATTTCAGCTCAGGTCATGATCTCAGGATCATGAAATAGAGCCCCACATCAGGCTCAGCACAGAGTCTGCTTGAGTTTCCCTCTCCCTTTCCCTTGCCCCCCCCACTCAATAAATAAAATCCTTTAAAAAGTTGTAACAAGCGGCACCTGGGTGGATCAGCCATGAGGCATCTGCCTTTCTTCAGGTCATCTTCCCAGAGTCCAGGGATCAAACTCTGCATTAGGCTCCCTGCTTGGCGGGAAGCCTGCTTCTCCCTCTCTGACTCCCCCTGCTTGTGTTCCCTCTTTAGCTGTGTTTCTCTCTGTCAAATAAACAAATAAAATCTTTTAAAAAAAGTTGTAACAGGAAAAGTAAACAACCACCAAAAGAACAAAGAAGATCAACTCTGTAGCACATTTATTAATCAAAAAAGTATCCTATAAGTAGTGTTACATAGTAGGCAATCTGATTTTCTTACCAAATCAGGTGTCAGATACATCCAGAGACTTGAGATCCGCAATGCCAATTTCAAAGTTTCTTTCAGTAATTTGCATGAAATATGAATGCTTTGATTTTCAGCTAAGGTTTGTTGCTAGTAGCAATTACATGTGTTTAGGAGGAAAGTCATAATGCAATAGTCCAAAGCAAAAAAAGTACATGTCAAGGGGTCATCATGGAAGTTATATGGGGTCCCATGGCACTTGCCTCATGTCATGTGCCTTTAAAAAATAATCATAGTTCCTACTGTCAAACATTATTGGTACATGGATTTGGTGGCAAGTGCTTAATATTTTATATTGAAATTCTAATAGAAAAGTTGCAAGTGTTTTTTCCTACTAGATTCTCTAAGTTTATGTGCATAGTTCCAGTAGTTATATCTTCATAAATAATTTTGTAGGGTGTTCACATAACAACATACATTTCGGTAGCCTTGCTACAAAGTCATTGCTTATATAGACAATACTAACAATTTCCCACAAGTTTTTTAGCTTGTAGAGAGAAGAACAAAACTTAAGCATGTTTTCATTAAAAATTATTTTTGGCATTAAAAGTAGTTCAAGTGCAACAATTATTACTGCCATATTGAGTCATGGATGGCTTGTGCATTTGATTTAAAAATCACTTAATGCGCATGACCTAGTGAGCAGCCATATCACATTTACTGCAGTCAGAAAATGGAGTTTGTTACGACTGGACATCTTTTCCTTCTTTAAGGCTCTTATTTAATAAGTTTTTAAAGGTAGGGTTTATAGTCCATCAGACTTCTCATCTAGAGCTTATTTCCCTCACAGGAAAAGTATAGGAGATTCAGCAAAAAGAAACTAGCAATATAAAACAAATGTTATAAAGACATTGTTCTTATCCAAATTTGGCTTGAATGTCTCCTTAAAGCAATTGTGATATTGTAATTTATCATAAATAAAAGCCTTGGTTTGGTTTTTGTCCTGTTTCTGGCACACAGCTCCTAAAATCCTTGGAATTTCCTAAGTGTGGAGGGAGACAAGGTGTTTTTTATTATGTTAAGGTAACTTCTGGACCTCACTTAAGGAAGCAGGCTGGTTGCCAGGACACCCAAACCTCTGACTGAGGGTTGGAACTTTGAGTCTCACACCCGCCCTACCCCTAGGGAGGGACAAGTAGAGGTTGAATCAGTCACCAATGACCAGTGCGTCAGTCAATGCTAACAATGTAATGAAGCCTTCATAAGAACACAAAAGGCTAGCTTCAGGGTTGGTGAACTGGGGAAGTGCTGGGAGAATGGCACATCTGGAAAGGGCAGGGAAGCTCCTCCTTTCCCCATTCCTTGCTCTATGTGTCTCTTCTGTCTGACTCTTCCTGAGTCATATATTTAAACTGGTCATCTAGTAAGTAAAATATTCCTCTGAATTCTGGAAGCTGCTCTAGCAAATTAATTGAACCCAAGGAGGAAGTGGTGGGAACCTCTGATTTATAACCAGTCGGTTAGAAACATAGGTAACAACCTGGACTTGTGATGGGCATCCTGAGTTAGAGGAGTCCTTGGAACCTCCAATTCATAGGCATTTGGTCAGAAGCACAGGTAATAATCTGGTCTTGTGAACTGCTGTCTGAAGCTTTTGGGGGAGGGGGCAATCTTGTAGGCTTGAACCTTAACCTACGGGATCTGACACTCCCTTTGGGTAGATAGTGTCAGAATGAAGTCAAACTGTCAGATGCCCAGCTGGTGTCCCAAAGAATTACTTGCTGTTATGAGGGGGTGGGGAATCCCCCTCCAGGAACTGGAATTAGGATCTGGATCCCTTTAGGAATGATTGACAAAGAATGAAGGAGATTCTTCCTCATTAAAAATTCAAGTAATGCATGGTAGGACATAATTGAAGGAAGAGAAAAGAATCAAAACAACAGATGTTGGCAAGGATGAGAAGAAAGAGAACCCTCTTATACACTTTAGTGGGAATGCAAACTGGTGTAGCCACTCTGGAAAACAGTGTGGAGGATCCCCAAAAAGTTAAAAATGGAACTATTTGCAACCCAGAAATTGCACTTCTGGGTATTTACCCAATGGATACAAAAATATTGATTTAAAAGGGCATGATCACCCTGATGTTTATAGCAGCATTATCAACTATAACTAAATTATGGAAAGAGGCCAAATGTCTATATATATATATATATATAAGATATATATAGATATAATCAGTCATAAAAAAATGAAATCTTTCATTTGCAATGAAGTGGATGGAGCTACAGTATACTATGCTAGATGAAATGTCAGTCAGAGAAAGATAAATACCATATGACTTCACTCATGTGGAATTTAAGAAACAAAACAGTTGAATGTAGGGGAAAGGAAAAAAAAAGACACAGAGGCAAACCACAAAAAGAGACTCTTAACTATAAGAGAACAAACTGATCCGTTGCTAGAGGGGAGGTGAGTGGGGGATGGGTTAAATGAGTGATGGGGATTAAAGAGAGCACTTAAGACGAGCAGCAGGTGTTATATGGAAGTGATGAATCACTAACTTCTACACTAATATTGCACTATATTTTATTTTATTTTATTTTATTTTTTTTAAGATTTTTTATTTATTTGACAGAGAGAAACACAGCCAGAGAGAGAACACAAGCAGGGGGAGTGAGAGAGGGAGAAGCAGGCTTCCTGCTGAGCAGAGAGCCCGACGTGGGACTTGATCCCAGGTCTCTGGGATCATGACCTGAGCCGAAGGCAGTGGCTTAACCAACTGAGCCACCCAGGCGCCCCATGCACTATATTTTAACTAACTAGAACTTAAACAAAACTTGAAATATTTAAAAAAGTAACAAGAATCATATTTACTTGATAGGAATAAGAAAATTTAATTATTATTGAATGGCAAAAAGATTGTTGATTTTTAAAAGTATGGTTGAAAAGCAAATGCAGCAAAGCCATATAGCATAGATGTCAATAATCAGGATTAAAATAATTTCCTGGCTGTGCCACTTAAGGCATATACAATCTGTTAAACAGTCTTGAGTCAAATAATCCTTTCTCTTAGGTAGTTTGAGGATTTACTGTACAAATACATACAAAATGCTTAAAAGAGTTTGGGCTTGTGGTAAGCACTGAATAAATGTTACCTGCTTCTTAAAATGGCTTGAGTGCTTAATTTTAAAGAGGTGGAAATATTTATCAAAGAGAAATTGACTCTGGGTTATATATTTTCTGAGAGTGTAAACTGTTGTCACTCAAATGCATACATAGGAAATGGTGTGTTAAGGAAACTCCGTGTTTCAGGAATGGTGTGAAATAGCAAATGCTGAGGACATGGCTATGTGGGGGATGTGAGGGGTCCCTTTATAATGATGTAGGAGTTCGTGAGGCCATGGTGTTCAGATTTTGTAGACAGCAGGGGTCTTGAGCTCTCGGGTTAAAGACAAGAGCCTTGTGATAATGACAATGTATTGTAGGGTCTTGCTTTTTTAAGGCACTGACCAAGGAAAACCAGCATGTTGATCAGCATGAACAATTTCCTCTCCAATATTCTTCTGGAAAGTAGTGGCTATGTGAACTTTACAGAATGTGTCTGAGGCCCGAAAAAAAATGTGCTTTGGTTGCAAGTGAACCAAACATTTCCCTTGATCCATAGGTATTTGTCACAAAAATGGACCCTGTCTGTGGCAACTGGAGGCAGGGAGCAAATCAGCTCAAATTAATTCTGAGGCCCTGCTTAGAAAAAAAAGTTTTACCTGAGTATCTTCTATTCCCCTGTCCTATAGAGTGTAGAGGGAGAATTAAGTAAAAACTGAATTAAGTAAAAGTCATATTATTCCGAGCAGCCTCAGTGCACTATATATTAAGTCTGTACTCAGTATCAGGTCAGTGAACTGCTTCCTGGTCCTGGAACTGCCTAAGTCCCAGGGTCTCCATTTGGAGAGGGGTTTAGCAATAGAATCCTCTTCATGGCATTTTGGAATGATTAAAGGGGTTAAAGTAGGGTTAGCACTTAAAACAATGCTGGGATATTATAAGCTGTCCATAATAAAGCATTTTCTAATTCTCTTTTCTTTCTCTTTTAAAAATAAGATCAATATAAAATATATCAAATGCCCTAATCAGATAGCAGGAGAGAACTATAACCTCATAAAACAGAAAATTTTCAGAAGGATTAGAAGAATCCTGTACCAAGAAGAGCATTGTGCTTACTTCCAAGACTTCTGTCTTAATCCTGTCTCCATTTCTGAGTTGAAGTCTGATCTTGAGCTGATAACTGGTAACTTGAATTCTTCTGGCATTAGTCTTCTCATCTGCAAAATGTCAATTATCATATGCAACTCTTTACTTCCTACAGAATCATCAGGGTCAAGGGGACCTGTAAACTGTGAAGTTGTATTTACTAAATATATTCATAATTGGGCAAGTACAGTATCATTATAACATTACATAGAAATATTTTTCTTCTCGCCTTCTGAGTAGTGGAATTGGTAAGGAAATTGTTGCATTAATAAATAATAGCCAATTGAAATATATAATTGAGTAAAAATTACTAAAGGATGCTGTAAGAATATTTCCTCTATTTTATACACTATATTTATATAGTATGTATATTTACATATTATACATATATTACATTTACATAGTATCTTACAAATGTGATTTCTACTGAAATTTTATTGATTTTCTGACTATCTCTTCAAATGTTTAGGGTTTCCATTGTTGTCAATGGAAGCTCACAAAGAACAAACTAAAGGGAAATATGCATGATAAATAATGGTCTTGTCTACTGATAATCCCGTTTGTAGTTTCTTGTAAAGATTTCATAGATAAGGTCTTACACTATCTGTGAGATGTGGTGCTTAGAATAGTATAATGTTTACTTAATTCCATTTTTACATAATTCTCCCTCTACATTCTATAGGAAAGGGGAAGAAAAAATATTTAGGTAATTGTGGGATAAAGGGAATTTTCTAAGTAGTGCCTCTGAATTGGGGATCTGCTTTTTTTGCATAGGAAATGTGAGGAAATCTCAGCCAGAAAAGTATGTTACTGTATTAATTTGAAGGAAATTATTTGGAATATTTTTAAAGCTGACTTCAGTATAAGCCTTAACTTTAGATCTCAATTCTGATAAAAGGAAGAAAGACTGAAAATAGAAAAGGAGTAGAGTTGGCTAATTACACGAACATTTGGGTACAGGCACGGTAACATTGACACAAGTGGAGGAAGCAAAAAGTATCTTCACAGAGATGAATTAAAAAGAGATGGATAAGGAGGGAAAATTATGAGAAATAAGGGTAGAGTTAGCACTAATGGAAAAAAAATGTATCTGGGAGACGGAATGACTTCTACGGCTGGTTGGTCTTCTTCACAGGTTCCCAACCTGCTGAGGAACAAAGAAACTTCCCTTTGTCCAAATCTCTCCACCTCAGCCTTAAACAGTTTTATTTTACTTTCCAAATTCAATCTACTCTGAAACGAATCACAGCATTGTTCTACATGAGCTCCTGGATGACTTCTTCATTTTAAGTACAAGCTCAACATACTTAGAGATGGGATCAAGATGTGTGAGGAATGAGTCTTCCTGGGTTCTCATGGTGGGAGAGAGGGGTGCCTTGAACAAGTGATGTCACTGTGCTGTTCACAGGCCTCTGCAGGTAGGGGTACCTGGTCTGCCTGATCATTGCTTGTCCTGCAGGCAGGTGCTGCTGAAACCTGAAGCTGGGGACTTTTCTTTTTTTAAGATTTTTATTAATTTATTTGAGAAAGAGAGACAGAGAGAGACAGTGAAAGCAGGAACACAGGCAGAAGGAGTGGGAGAAGGAGAAGCCGACTCCCTGCCAAGCAGGACTCCCTGTGTGAGGCTTGATCCCAGAACTCCGGGATCATGACCTGAGCCAAGGGCAGATGCTTCATGACTGAGCCACCCAGGCACCCTAAAGCTGGTGATTTTATGGCATCCTTTCTCTCTTGCCTGTATTTTAACTCCCTGAACATTGTTACTTAATTATTTAATTATTTCTGGGAAATCTAATATTTGAATTCCCAACATGTGGGATAGCCAGATAAAACACAGAATGCCTAGTGGAATTTGGATTTCAGATAAACATCAACTGGCCAACATTGAATATTATTTTAGTATAAGTATGGCCCAAATGTTACATGGGGTATTTAATGTTTATCTGGAATTCAAATTTAACAGGGTTATCTTCCATTATATTTTCTCTATATGACAACCTCACCCATGAATTTTTATTTATGTATTGATTTTCATGGTTTGTATTGTGTTGCATTGTCTACTCTCCTCAGGTATATTGCCTTTTTTTCCCCTTTTAAATATTGTGTGCTACACCTTGTATCGGCAAACTTATTTGTAGAAATAATAAGGTCTTATATGAAATTCCACTCTCTCAACATAATGCCTGTTTGTTTCTGGAAGGCACCTTGAGATGCTAGCAATCCAGGATCATCTTTATCAAATTTCAAGGAATGAGTAGATTTAAATCTGAGCCTCAGTTCTTGTGAGTTTTGTCTACTTATTGATTATACTCATCTCAAATTAAGATGGGTTCCCCAGGTTACCATGTCTAAACTCCAGTTTCTGTCCTCTGGCATAGCAGAACTGTTAAAAGTGTTTTTTAGCCTCTCAGCTTTTCTGTGGCTTCTTCTTGAGTCAGAAAATTCTTAATTCACTTCACTAGGCTTTCATCCTCCCGTGGATCTTGGCTGGTTATTCTTTGCAATCTTATTATTTCTTTTATGCCTCCAAGTATGTGATTGTGTCTAGATTTTCTAATTGTTCCCAGCAGGAGATTTAGTGTAAGTCACAGTCTCCTTTTACTGAAACAAAGTCAGAATGCCATTAAAAAATACTTCTTAAGGATGAGAGGCAAAATTGTAGGAAATATAAAGGGAACTATAAACAAAAGTGATGTTCCTTTCTTGACCATCCTAAAATACATCACCTAAGAGATGGTGTGTAATTCAGTGCTACGTTTTCCCCTCTTGTCCAATCTTGAAGGGCAGTGGAAAATATCAAACAAATTCTGTTCATATGCAGATTTCAGACTTCAGAGGCACCCTGAATTGAGGTTTTCAAAAGATTTTATTTTTAAAAACCCACTCATAATTCCTAAACCATTAACTTGGGATATTTTAAATATCTCCAGACATGCAGGGAAATTGTTAATCTTTCAGTGAGCGTGTTAACGAAGAACAGTATTTAATTCTCTTAAACCTGGTTGAGTGAATTTTCTTTGATTACACTAGTAATTGATTGCATCTACTCTGGAAAACGTTGTTTTATATTTCTTACAAATTTACTTTGATCAATATCGTGGGAGCCAAGTTTTTGTTTTATATGCAATGCTATTTTTTAGCTATATGTAAAGGTTTTTATATAACTACTCATATTCTGAAATTTTAGGGGCATTGAAGGGAATAGAACAACTCTTAAGTCCATGACTTCCTTAAATATAGTGATAGTGGATGTGTTGGAACAATCTAATCATGTTTATACTCATCTTAAATATAAACACAAAATTTATAAATTCTTTTGTTCTTAAAAATAATTTATCCATTAATTAAAAAAAAAAAAAAAAAGGTGTGCCTGGGTGGCTCAGTTGGTTAAGCAACTGCCTTCGGCTCAGGTCGTGATGCTGGAGTACAGGGATCAAGCCCCACATCAAGCTCCCTGGCGGGAAGCCTGCTTCTCCCTCTTTCACTCCCTCTGCTTGTGTTCCCTCTCTAGCTGTGTTTCTCTCTGTCAAATAAATAAATAAATTCTTAAAAAATAATAATTTATCCATTAATCGAAATAAAGCTGTGTTCATGTATCAAAATAAAGCTATGAAAAACAAATAAAGTTATGCATCATTAATCTGACAAAAGCATTGTCAAGTATCTGTCATCAAAATGTAAGATCCTTCATCTCAAAACAATAATTTAATTGAAATGTTTACTGTATAAAACTTATATCACTATCTTCAGAGAGAACCAAGTGTTAATATTTGAGTTCTTCTGATAAGAATGTGAACAGATTATATTTTCATTTGAAAGCTGCATTATATTTGCATGCAAAGGAAAAGCACAGAAATTTGAATGCAAAATTCATATTGTAGCTTCCAGCTAATGACAAGGATAGTAACCTCAAAGAAGCGGAAAATTCCAGAAATAAACACAATAAAAAATAATAAAAATCAAAATGCCTATCATACCCTGCAGCATTGGGATAAGAAATAATATTATTTGTCTGTCTGGCAGAAGGTATATTTCTGGTAATAAGTTTTAGGTGCTAAAAGCAAGATGATTATTTATCAAAAAAGAGAGATGTTTTTTAAGCTCCATTGGTAAAAATAACTAAACTTTTAGTTGGGAAGCTGTAAGAAATTATGTATTGTAGATTAAATAATCTTTAAGTCAACTCAAGTAAATAAGAGGGGTTCAATCAAAACCCAGGTATCCCAGATTTTGTTAGCCTTATTTCCACTGTAAATTTCCATTTCCTCTAATATCCAGTATTAGGGTAGTGGTTTGAAAAGTAAAGTTTTAAAATCAGATTTCTTGATTTCTGACAGTGATTTTACCTGTTACTAAATGTGTATGCTTAGGCACATTACTTACTACCTCAAGATTTCAACTATCCCATCTATGAAATGGAGTCATTTTGAGGATTGAAAGGCACATTAAATGTAAAGGATTCAAAGGAATGTTTGGCACATGATTAACCCTAACTGCTAGGATTACTTACAATAATTATTATTAAATAAATATCTATAAAACTCTACCTATTAAATTAGTACAGAATTTGGTCTTTTTCCAAAATTCCAAAATTCCCAGGGTCTCCAGGGTTGCTTCCACCTGTCACTGAACCGCTCCTTCCCACGGTCATCTGAGATAACCCCCAGGAAGTCAGATGTCCTGATTAGGCAAGACTCTGAAAAACAGTGACTGGCCGCTTTCCTTTTCCTTCGTCTTTCTGGCCTCATTCTCAGGACAGGTCAAGACAAACCATGACCCCAGAAAGCCCAGTGGTTTCCTTATCATGGTCACTTGCATGTGTATATTTATGCAGATCAAGATGGCTCCTTTTGCTATGAGAAATGATACTCTTTTTAGTATAATGCTCAGTGAGGGTAGCAGAGATATCCCTTGTGATTTATCTTTTGATAAATTAACCTTCCTCAAGTCCTCATTGTGGCACTGACAGTGGGATGGGGACTTTTTTCTTGTTTGTTAGTAGGGAAGGCTCTTTTTGCATTAGCTGCATTCTGTGCAGAGAATCAACACTTGATTTCTATATCCAAGGCTCTAAAGTCAAATTCGATTACCTGAGGAGACCCATTTTCCATATGGTAAGTTTCCCCTTGGGAACTACTGTAATCTTTCATCCTTTTTTTATTTTGGGCTGAGACTATATCAGACAAGTTTAAGTAAGTAAGTGTTGAATATCAACTTATTTTGTTCCAAATTTAGTCCTCTACAGGGGGAAAGGAAAAGATATCCAACCATGTATCCTCCAATTCCCAAACTAGGTAATTATATGTGGGGACGGAGGGCACCGGACAGAGGGCAACTAACAACCTTTTGCTTAAGTACCAGGCTCTTGACAAGCCAAATTATCTTGTTAGATTCAATTGTTAATTAAATAGTTTACTAAATTCAGAATATGTTGTATTAATAGATTTGGGCATAAATGCATTTTAACATGGAAATAATTATTTAAGAATAGCATTCTTTAGGGAATGCATATTTTTAGTTTTAAAACAAACTCGTTATCTTGGCTTGCTTGTGAATCTCTTAGGATATGATCTTCTACTTGTCTGAACATGATATATATAACTTAATCATGAAGAAATTTTGGAAGCTCTTTTGTTCATTCATCAGCACAGTTAGAAAGTGACTTTGAGGGATACCTGTGTGGATCAATTGGTTAAGCAGCTGCCTTCAGCTTGGGTCATGATCCCAGGGTACTGGGATCGAGCCCCACGTGGGGCTCCCTGCTCAGTGGAGAGCCTGCTTCTCCCTCTCCTTCTGCCTGCTGCTCTGCCTACTTGTGCTCTCTATCTCTCTGTCAAGTAAATAAATAAAATCTTTAAAAAGTGATTTTTTTGATTCCCTTAATGCAATTTTACTTCATCTCATGATACAATTATAACTTTATTTCAACTTTTACTACTAAAAGTCACTGGAGGACAGTGGGAGAAGGAAAGTAAATGGGAAGTAGGGTAATCTAGGGAGGGAAACATAACAACAAAGACTTTGGACACAAACAAACTGAGGGACTTGGAGGGAGGGGGGTGGAGGGATGGGAGAGCCTGGTGGTGGGCACTGGGGGCACCTAAAGCGTGGAGCACTGGGTGTGGGGAATGGGGAATGAATCTTGGAACACAGGGAAAAAAAAATTTTAGTAACAATAATAAAAAAAAAAAGTCACGCAGTAGAAACATGACTCACAGAATCACAGTGGCTAAATAAACTTGTCACATTAAATATGTATAATGTATATGTAGACATTATAATTACTTTAGAAGTTTTCATTTTGGTATCTTAAAGTATAGATTACATCTTTTGATAGAAGCAATTAGTAAATAGGAAGAATTTAAACTAGACTTAAGAAACGTTTAGAAAAAAGTGCATTTGGACTTCATGATAATTAGAAAATAATAATCCCATAAGGTGCTATTCTTCTGTTATTAAAAAGAGGTGTCACCGATGTCTATAGACATCTGAGGGCAGGTAGCATGTTGAAAGGATCACAAAGATTAATCAACATGCATTATGTTATTGAGATCAGTGAGTAAATACATTTAACACATGGATAAAATTTGAATTAAAATTGGAAAAAAGACTTAAATTTTACCTATATTTACTACAAAAATATTTGAGTTTTTGTTCCTCATTTGCTTAAACTTACTCAATGTGTGAGGCAGTGTGTTCTATATTGTATATTTTCAGATACATTATTATAGCTTTAAATAGAAATTTATATATTTTAGTGCCTTGTATTTTTCACAGTTGGAATACATTCCACTTTAAAATGGATGTTATGAATGTATGAAAGGTGTAAGAAATACTAAGATTTGTCGAATTTTATTACTAGCTAAAATGAAAATTCGAATATTATCTGATTTTTTCAAATATGTATGTATGTACATATGCATGTATTTTAACAGATTAATTGATAGGTGGGACAGATAGTTTACTTTGAGTCCTAGGCTCTGACACTAAAAACTGTTGCTTTTACAGTTACCTCTTATGTATATACTTCAATCTATGGAAAGAAAATTTTTACAAGATGTTATTGGTCCTAATTTAAATTCATTGAATTTTTTATAATTGAATTATTAATAATTCATATTCATGAGTTCTTTCAGAGTAATTTATTGAATGCCTACACATAGTAGGCACTCATATCTATTACTATTACTAAAATAATAATAAAGCATGCTCATGAGTTTAGAGTCCTTCGGTGGCTATTGTACAATTGGGTTATTATATATATATGACTAATCTTATATATGTATAAAATTATACACATGCACACAGAGGGGTGTGCGTGTGTGTGTGTGTGTGTATAGCAAGTACTGATATCAGTATATATATCAGCATATATATACACACACTGATCAGTATTCAATATATATTAGGTATTAATGTATAACTATCTTAATATTTGCATATAATATATGTGTTTATATATATTGTACATATATTCATCCTCAAACTGAGCTTTGAGTTATGGAAAGGTTACCTTACATACAAACATACCCTGGTTTGTGAATAGTGTCTGTTAGAGAAAAATTATATACATGCTATTTTTTTCTTTTTAGCGATATCTTCAGTAAGACTACCTCAAACCAGGCACATCGTGAGAAGGATCTATTTTTGTATATTTTTTTCTTGTTTTTGCTCAAAATTTTTGAAACAAATGTCATTCCTAAGGTGCCAAATCTGCAGGTTAGAGCTGGTAAAGACTTCTGCGGTAAAAGCAAGACAAAACAATTTGTCATTTTTAATGCTCTGTCAAGATAGATTACACAGGGATCAATAGTGATACTTCCTCAGAAGAATGATGCAATGGAAACTTTCTACATTTTCATTGATCCAGGTAGCAGAACTTCTTTTTCATTATCTCACATAAAGGTCTAACATGACATCTAGGAATCAAGAGTATACAATCGACAAAGGACCTCATAAAATTAAGCAAATAAAACACTAAGTGCATAGAAATCTGCCCATGATGAGCCATAATGACTCATCTTAAAATATGGGCTGATTGCTTCTAACGTAGTAGGGAGGTCAGATGTTTTTACCATTATTGTTTTATTCCACTAAGCTCTTATTACATCATCAGAAAAGAGTCAATACTGACCTTGCCAATAAAGAAAAATATCAAGAATAACCATATCTTATCTTACATAGAATTGCTGAATGTGATAAGATATAAAAATAAGTATCAGATATTTTAACTTTTAAAAAAGATTTGAAAAGTATAATAAACAAAAATGAAGAGAGGGAGACATCATGTAATTTTAGGTATTATACCTTGGCCTTTGAAATCGGAGGCTGGTAGTGTGGCAAGATTAATTTAAGGAATTCCCTCACCCCAGAGTCATTGCTATTACTAAGAACATTTATGTTCTTTTAAGAATAAAGAGGGAAATGAGAAGCAACTGAAATATGGATAGAAAGTGATAAGTGAACTTCTTGTGTGTGCTGCTGAGTATTGTGACGAGAGCTCTGAACTTAGAAGATGGGACGCAGATGACAGTAGTGATGTCCAGCCAAATGGACAGATTCTGCTGAGATCCGTTTTATCACAAACAAAAGCCAGATATTTTACGTGGTCTGTTTACTTTAGAAGAATCCCTAAGCATTAAGGGTGCCTGGTTGCCTCAGTCAGTTAAGCATCTGACTTTGGCTCAGGTCATGATTTCAGGGTCCTGCCTGCTTCAAGCCCCACATTGCATCCCATGTCAGGCCCCGTGCTCCATGGGGAGTCTGCTTGTCCCAGTTCCTCTTCCTCTGCCCTTCCCCCCCACTCATGCTCATGCTCTCTCTCTTCCTCTCTCTCAAATAAATTAAATAAAAATCTTAAAAATAGAATCTCTAAACATCAAGTAAAATAATATGAATATAGTTTTTAAATATGAAGCTTTTAAATAAATAAATAAAAATAAAAATATGGTTTATGAAAACAAGAATTACTCATCATTTCAGTCATACTCATTTCTTTATCAGTGTAGACTACACTGCAGTACTTTTCAGACTTTTTCTTTCCTCTTTTTGCTCCTGTGACTCTTGCCTCCCTCCCCTTCCTTTTTCTCCCAACATCATCAAGTGGTCAAAGTGCCTGTGTAGGTTGAGCCATTGATAAAATGGATCTGAAGACCATGGCTCCTAAAATTCAGTGAAGAAAGGACTGGAAAACTGTTTATGTCTGTGCACTTCAAACCAGAGAAGGTCAGGAAATAGAACCAAATTCTCCAAATCCTCTACTTCTCACTCGTGTATATAAGTCTTGGTATTTGATGTATCATATGTGGCATGTTTATTTTACAAATAAGCAGTTTGTTTTGGTGGAACCAATATCTGGAAACGACACCTTCTCTCCTGGCATTATTTAGAGAAGAATAAGAATAAAATGAATTTTATTTTAAATTCCTTACAGAGATCTATAATTCAGGCCATGGGTGTCCAAGTGAAATCAATCCCTGATTCATTCTTAAGTGACTTCATTTGAACATGAATGAACTTTGTTGAATATGTATTGTACGTTCTCTTCCTGTATCATTTCTTTTTCTTCACCTTTTCTTTATTAGCACCTCTTTATTTCATATCATCCAACCCCAGAAGCTGATGGGAAATAATGAGCAGGGTCACGATTCAAGATCACTGATCCATGTCAGTGTTTGAAAGGAATGTACACAGTCCCTCTTTCCTGCCTCAAAGTTTATAAAGAGTTAAAAAAAAACCCATAAGTTTAAAAATAGGAACAGAGACAGTCAATAAAGGCATTTAGCAATTTTAGCAGAACCTAAAGTTACCTTAAAAACAAGTAGTGATAATTGGTTAATTAGAAGTAGAAGATTGGCTAGGTATTAAGAGATTTCTAGAAGAAAGCATGAACGTAAGGGAATAAAAGCTGAGCTATAAAGATAATTCTCCTTTTTAATGTCTTGAGTTCAAAAAATATTGGTGATCCTTTAGATTTTAGGAAACAGTGCCATGTAGACAACAGTTGAAGTAATTAAAAAAGGATCGTTATAGAGTAGAATAGTTTGCTTTATTTACTGATGATCCACCAATTTTAAAAATGCTGAATAGAAGAGATTTAAGTGTTGACATTCTCTAAGCTGATATTATTAAGAACTCAAAATTCTATTCATTTAAATGGGTGCCATAATCAGCATTAAGGAAATGAGTTGTCTCGTGATCTGGGGGGTGAGAGGAAGTTACCTCTTTAAAAAGGAAAATGATGTAAAAGTCCTAAAATTTGTACTACTTATTTAAAAAATTAATTTCTAACTTACATGTAGTAAAATTAAATGTGTGTGTGTGTGCGTATGTGTGTATATGTTATGTGTTTTGACAAATGCGTAGGAACATGTTACGTCCACCACAATAATCAAGATACAGAAGAAGGTCATCATTCCAAAGACACCTCCTCATATTGTCCCTTTGTCGCAAAACCTCTCCTCTCTTCCCTCCTCCCTTAACTCTGTCAACCACGGGAATGTTCTCTGTTCTCATGGTTTTGCCTTTGCCACATTATACTGGACCAAGGGATACACTTTACATAGAAGGAGATGCAGTAGGGGGAGCATGCCCATGAGATCAACTAGACCTGTTCCAGGCTGTACCACTCAGAAACTGCCAGTCTGGATAGAATAATGAAATGGCCCCATGAACTGCAAGCTTGTTAAAGAAACTCTGCAATGATGGGATGTCATCCTCCATGATGAGTTTCTACTCTAAGTAAATAATCGTTGTTTTGTGTTGTTTATTCTACATTGCCTGTGGACTACTTGGATATGAAAACTTGGGAGAGTAAGTAGGAAGGGCTCCACTTACTACTGTGCCCAGAGGCTCACTAGGATAAATTTGTTATGTAAAGTCAAAATCTTGAATTTTGCAGGTTTAGAGAGTTTCCAGAGGTAAAATGTTTTCCATAAAGGACATTAAAAAAAATCTCATGACATTTCAAGCTCTGTCTGTCCAGATACTTTAGCTGATGGCTAGCTCAAAGAATAACAAACAAAAATATTTGACATGATCACCAGGCTATTGTAGGGTTGTTTCTAGCTAATGGAGAAATGTATGACTTTTAAATACTGAATTAATAAATTTCTAGTTGCTTAAAAATTTAGTTACTTAATTATTAAAATATCAACCAGTGAATGTGTTAATATAGTTAACACATGTAGCCAATCACACTGATGTTGCATATAGAAATTTTTAGACTTTTATTCTATGACTCTTAGCTCAGTGACACTTATTTCTTTGATTTTCTGTTTTTATATATTGAGCTCATCCATTAGTTCTCAGTTTGTTATCCATGTTAATCTTGACAAAATCACTTCACTCTCTAAACATAGTTACCCACATCTGGAAACTATAGGTAACAATGGCACTGGTTCACAAATTGGAGGGGAATAAGTAAATAATTAGTTTTGAACTGGAACAGTACACTTATCAACTGAGTGTGCATTGACAGTTATTTAAATGCTTTGAAACATGTATTCCTTACTTGTATTCTGAAAACTTTAGTGATAAAAATGAAATAATATTTTAAGTAAAATGCTTAGCTTAGTGCTGGGTACAGTGTCTGTTACAGTAATTTGTTGCTGTGGCTATGGCTGTTACGATTACTCTGCAAGAATCAGTTTGATTGAGCAAATCCAGATCCCACTTTTTCTTGTAGTGAAAAAAATTATCGCAACAGTAAGCCGACCAGTTGTAAGTTAAATTTTTGAAACAGATGTTTCCTAAAATGTGTGTTGTAAACACTAAAGTCATAATTAATTTAATTGGAATTCCAATATTTGGTAACTAAATTCAATCACTATTAGGCAGTAATATAAAATTCAACAGCATGGGGTTTAAAGGAGACTTGATCTCTTCCCTTGCAGCTGGCTATTTAAATCTGTGTCCTCTAAAAGATGCAAAGAACCAGTAGTCTTACCACAGGAAAAGAGTAGTGATAGTGATAATAATAGTGATAAAATGAAAATAAATGTCAATTCCACTATGCTTGGCCTCAATTAGTTCTTATGAGACATTGCATAAAGAAGATAATTAAATAATAGTTTAAATCCTATAAAAGTATAATTAGACTTAAAAGATAAAAACAAGTGTCCTCCAGTGTCAATTGCCCTATGTGTTTTTTAAAGCTTAATGTCCCCTTTAAATGAGACCACAGCTATGACATTTCACTTCCTCTGAGCCCGAGATGTACAATTATTGCAAATTAAATTTTGTTTGCATTTAATGTTAGATATTTTCTTCTCATTTGCCATGACTTTCTCTTATTTGTATCCTTAGGCTCTTCATGTTTCATTTAGAATGAGAATAATATGGGCGCCTGGGTAGCTCATTTGGTTAAGTGCTTGCCTTCAGCTCAGGTCATGATCCTGGGGTCTTGGGAACGAGACCCACGGCATGAACCTGCTTCTCCCTCTCCCTCTGCCTCCCACTCCCGCTGCTTGTGTGCTCGCTCTCTCTCTGTCTCTCATCAAATAAATAAAATCTTTTTTTTTAAAAGAATGAGAGCAATAAAAATATAAATTTATGTATATGTTTTTTGATCTTCATAAGATCAAAACTGTAATTCTAAATACTATTTTGGCTAAAAAAAAAAAAAAAGGCTAGAAGTCCTAGGTAATAGGATCAGAGAAACTATTTCAGAAAACTGCATGTGAAAATTACATGAGATAATCGTATTTGCCTCAAAGTTGAATTTAGAAAATAGGAGAAGAAATAGAAGATGAAGATTAGGTGTGAGAGATAAAACAAGTTGCAAATTTTATATGGTATTTATATAAGGATAATGGAGGTGATTTATTAGGAGATTTATGATTTTTTTGACAAGCATACAAAATATAGTCCTAAAAGTAGTAAATTAGCATTCTGTCTCCTCTCCCTTGGCTCTTCCTTAGTATAGTGACCTTGAGTGGTGTGGAGGCAAGACATTTGACTCTGTGGGAATCTGGATTCAAAGATATAAAGTATTCTTAAGAGCCTCTCTAACCTTATACTCTCATATTCTAATTTATGCTGCAAAATATGCCCAAAATTTTGTAAAAATAAGATTTTCAGAAATTGCAATCTAACACCCCCTCCCAGTGTTCTGATTAAAAAACTGAAACAAAAATCAAAACACAGTGCCTGTATTCCTTTAAAGGAAAAAGCTAAGGACTTTCCATACAGAACTGCATTTCAGAAGAATTAAGTAACTTGCCTGACACAACCCTCTGACACCAAAACAGGAGGAGCTTTCAAAACTGATGATTGTGTCCCAAAGGTGGACACAGTGTTGTGTCAGGACAGGTGTTTATCCTCCTGTGCACTACTCCTCTTGCTCACAGACTCAGTCTGAAATATTCTGATGGCTACATTCCTTATAAATCTTTCCCCAGCCAGAGGTCTTATGATATTTGTTTTCTGTCCCACTTCTGTAACTCATGGTTCTTTCCTGAAGATATGTAAGGACCACTATGTCTTGAAACAGAGAGAAAATAAATTTGAAGCCATAAAAACATTCCTTTTGTTTTACACAGATTACAAGATGGCTCAGTGATGTGAGTGAACAATTTTTATATTCCATATTGACTGGCAAATACTTCTCCTTCATGCAAAGTTTAGACAGACAGATTGGTATACATACATATTTGGCTTTTCATGGCAGAGTTGTCAGCCCATGACCTGGGAGACCTCCTGATGAAGGGCTGCTGTAAGACCCCCACCTTCCCGGACATTAAAACCAGGCCACATCCTGGTTTTCAAACTCCATTGTCTAAAGGTAGGGACCCAACCGAAACCGCCACCCATGGCAACCTGTCCAAAGCTTCCAACCGAATCTGTCACCCTTAGCAACCTGTCAAGCTTTCTTCCTGAAAAATGCACAAACGCAGCTTGCAATGATTGATAAAATGTATGATCGATGCACGGGCTTTGCTGTAACGGACAATGTAGTTCTATATAAGGCCACCCTCGAAAGAACTCGGGGCTCTCAGCTGCTGACCAGTTTGGGGTCAGGCTGTGAGCCCGAGCATGCTCGAATAAACCCCTTGCTTTTGCATGGAACTGGTCTCTCAGAGTTTTCCTTGACAGGTGTGGCATTCCAAGGCTCCCAGCTGACTGCCCTCTTGGGTGGTCGACCCTTACACTGATATGTGGAGTCTTAAGAACCTTTAGCTTTTCCCTATTCATCACTCTCACTTCCCATAAACTTAATTTCTCTTTAGTTAGAGGAATTTAGTTAGAGAAATTGTGTCAATATCTCTTCTGGTTTCTGAGCTTCCCTGTGTTTTCTTAACCACAGAACCACAGAAAATGCTTAAAGTGGTAAAATAATAGACTATCAGAAATATCTAAGAATCATTCCAATGTAACTATGGTGTTTGTGAAGAGAAAACATGAAAAATATTTATTTTGTCAAAGTTTAGTATTCAGAACATTAACTGAAATAATTCTGAGTGCAATGGGGAGCTCAGAAGATTTGTGGCAAGTTGTTCATCGTGAACTGAGCATTAGTAAGTCAGAATGTTTATTGAAAATATGTGGAGACTTTGTTCCCTGTATAACCTTTCTTTTCTCTTATGACAATCGTATGCAAGTGATTCTTGGCTTGTTTGGAAATTGAAATCATTTCATAGCTCTTCAGTTCTTGGGCCTTTAATGAGAAATTGTAAAATACAGATGAAAACTTATAGATTCAGATGGCAAATCACTACAAACAAATAAGCATAGAGCTATAAGTTACCAGATTGATCAGATGCTAGTGCACATACTAATCACAATGTTAAGACATGCCAAACATTTCTAAGACTTAGTGAAAAGAAACAGTTGTTTTATTAAACAAAGAAAGAAATAAAATAATTTTTAAGGAGAAAAATTATTTGCAAACCTGTGTAGAATCAAGACACATTCAAAAAAAAAAAAAATAAAAAAAAATAAAAAAAAAATAAAAGACACATTCAGTTACCATATACTCAATATACATTCAGAGCACTGAAACACAAACTTTGAAACTGAAATGACTTTTTAATGGTACCTTACGTATGTTTAGTAGAACTAGTATTTTCCCTGATTTCTAATGTTACGCTTTCAAATTTTCCTCATCATTTTAACTAAAAGCTATTTATCATTGTTAGTGGAAGAGGAGGCAGTTGTAATCATGATTAGAATGGAAGGACTATTTTAGTCTAGCTTAGGAGGTTTTCCCTGAGGATGGGCCTGCTTGGGAAAGCTGAGAAATGATGATGAAAGCTAGCTTCAGGTCTCCAGCTGTGTTCGTTGAGGTTAATACCAATGAGTCCTTAAGAAACAATGAATCTTGGAACACTGAAAAAATAAAATAAATTATTATTTAAAAAATATGACTCAAAAAAAGAAAGAAAGAAAGAAAAAGAACCACAAGACTGGCAACCCCTTGAGCTGGGCAACTGGTAAATATATTGCGGAAGTACTTAACTATAGTTGATTAATAAACCTTGTATCTCTGGCTTTTGACATTACTGATAGTTTGGTCATGCCATTGTTAAATCATGAGTACGAAAATGATTAAGAAACAAAGGCAATACTTTATTTTTTATTTCTAACCTTTCTAACCTGACCTTTGTCAGAAAATAACAAATACCGTTTCTGGAATTTTAGCTATTAGCTAGTTGTTCAGAATATCTGTAAAATAACCTTTTAAATAGTAAGACAGATAGCCTTAATTTTGATGATGATCATTCCTGTTGCTGTTAATATTTTGGTCAGAAATTACATTTAAAAAATATTATATTTCCTACAATGTGCTCTGTAATCAGAGCATGTTGAATTCCTTTTATGTCCTTAAGAAATCAGTTTACTTCTGCATGAATCTAATAATAGATATTAAGACCGTATTAGAGATTTATAACTCTTATCAGCAGAAAATATGATGGAATGCAGAGGAAAGAAAGTAAATTAGGTGTAAAGCTCAGAAAAATATGAAGCCAGAACCTTTAAAGAATATCATTATTATTATGCATTTTCATCTCTTAGATAATTCTGATAATACAAATTGGAATAGGAATGCCAAATAACATTTTTCCCTTATTCTATTGAGTAAAAAAAAGAAATGCATTTCCAATATTAAAATATTTAAAATTGCTATATTAGCTAACAAAGGAAATACTGGCCAATACTGGCCCATAATCTAAAAGAAATTAGGACAGGCTTGCTAAAAATTAATAAGTGAAGTCAATAATATTTTACATTTAGAATCTCTCCTTTTTATTCTCTTTGTTCTCTGTTTTTAGGAAATCTTATCTGTAGAGATAATCTGAGTGTATTTGCTTCAGGCAGATGTTTATTTATATTCTCTTAGCTTAGTGACTCTGGGAATAATAGAAGAATGAATATAAATACTTGAACCAATGTACTCTTTTTTTTTTAAGATTTTATTTATTTATTTGACAGAGAGAAACACAGCTAGAGAGGGAACACAAGCAAGGGGAGCGAGAGAGGGAGAAGCAGACCTCCCACCGAGCGGGGAGCCCGATGCAGGGCTTGATCCCGAGATCCTGACCTGAGCCAAAGGCAGTCGCTTAACCAACTGAGCCATCCAGGTGCCCCCAGTGGGTACTCTTTTTGAGCAAAAAGAAACCCATGCATATCCATTAGCATGTGAAAATACCTTGTAAAATTATTAGTCAATCTGTATTTTTTAAAATTTTAAGTTCATAACAAAATTTTGTAATAGAGGTAGTCTGAAAGATATTTGTAAAGAATAAATGTTGTCGGGGCGCCTGGGTGACTCATTTCTCACAGTTCTAGAAAAAAATATTCTAAAATTTGTATGGAACCACAGAAGACCCCAAATAGCCAAAACAATCTTGAAAAAGAAAAAGCTGGAGGCATTATAATTCCAGATTTCATTATATTACAAAGTGGTAATTAAAACTGTACAGTATTGGCATAAAAATAGATACATAGATCAATAGAATAGAACAGAAAACCCAGAAATAAACCCACAATTATATGGTCAATTAATCTTCAACAAAGGAGGAATAAATATAAAATGGGAAAAAGTGTCTTCAACACATGGTGTTGGGAAAACTGGACAGCTACATACAAAAGAATGAAATTGGACTACTTTCTTTCACCATACACAAAACTAAACTCAAAATTGATTAAAAACTTAAATGTGAGACTTGAAACTGTAAAAATCCTAGAAGACAGTACAGGCAGTAATTTCTCTGTCATCAGCTGTAGTAAGATTTGTCTAGATATGTCTCCTGATGCAAAGGAAAGAAAAGCAAAAATAACTATTGGGACTACATCAAAATAAAAAGTTTCTGCATAGCAAAGGAAGCAACCAACAAAACTAAAAGGGAGCCTACTGAATGAGAGAAGATATTTGCAAATGACATATATAAAGGGTCAGTACCTAAAATATATAAAGAACTGATACAACTCAACACTCAAAAAACATAATCTAGTTTAAAATGGGCAAAAGACATACAGAGACATTTCTTCAAAGGAGACATACAGATGGTCTATAGACACATGAACATGTGCTCAACATCACTCACCATCAGGGGAAGTGAAAATCAAAACTACAATGTGATATCCCCTCATACCTGCCAGAATGACTAAAATCAACAACATAAGAAACAGGTTTTGGAGAGAATGTGGAGAAAAAACCCTTTTACACTGTTGGTGGGAATGCAAATTGGTGCAGCCACTATGGAAGACAGTATGGAGGTTCCTCAAAAAATTAAAAATGAACCTAGCCTATGATCCAGGAATCACGTTATTGGGTGTTTACCCCCAAAATACAAAAACAAAGAGATACATTCACCCCTATGTTTATAGCAGTGTTATTTAAAAATAGCCAAATTATGGAAACAGCTGACATGTCCATCGATAGATGAATAAGAAGGCATGGAATGAATATATATATATATATATATATATATATATATATATATATATATATATATATATATATTCAGCCATAAAAAAGAATGAAATCTTGACATTTGCAATGACATGGATAGAGCTAGAGAGGATAATGTGAAATAAAATCAGTCAGAGAAAGACAGATACCATATGATCTCACTCATGTGGAATTTAAGAAATAAAACAAACAAGCAAAGGAAAAAGAGAGCGGCAAATCAAAAAACAGGCTCTTAACTATAGAGAACAAACTGATGGTTATCAGAGGGCAGAAGAGGGGGAATGGGGGAAATACGGGATGGGGGTTGAAGAGCGCACTTATGATGAAAAATGAAATGAAATGAAATGAAATGAAATGAAATGAAATGCTTTTGACAGTGAGGTTTCAACTTATCAATTTACCATAATCAAATGCTATTTTGAATTGTCTTATTTTAAAAGAACATTAAAATCTGATTCAGTTTCATTTGTCATTATACTTCTTAAATTATTCTAGGTGTCTCCTTTCCTAAATACATGTTAGTTTATAAAAAGGTGTTTGAAATGTATCTTTTGGTGTTTGAAGTAAATCTTTTGGTCCTTGTAATTTTCTCTCTAAGCATTACCATATTCTAGACCATGAACAGTACTAAATGTCAACTCTCTTAATTTAAGCAGTGTGAAGTAATGGGACAGATCTTATTCTAGGTTTTAGTAAATCTGGGTTCCGAATTCTGCCCTGGTAGTCATAAATAATCAATTCCTGGTCCAAGAGATCATTAAAAAATGTAGAGGGTTTAAATGCAAATAGAAGTTAACCTGAGTAATGGAGTGTAATGTACTTTATTTGTCAGTAAGGCTTACTAAAATTAAAAGGGTTAAAAAATGAAGAGGATTATAAGGAAATACAGTCAGAATTTCAATACTTTGTTTAGAATAAGATACAATAAGATAAAAGCTGTGCAAATCATATTTAAATATTAAAATGTTTGATTTGAACTCAAGCTCTTTTTTTTTAAAAGATTATTTTATTTATTTATTTGACAGAGAGAGAGATCCCAGGTAGGCAGACAGGCAGGCAGAGAGAGAGGAGGAAGCAGGCTCCCCACTGAGCAGAGAGCCTGATGCAGGCCTCGATCCCAGGACCCTGAGATCATTATCTGAGCCGAAGGCAGAGGCTTTAACCCACTGAGCTACCCAGGTGCCCTCAAGTTCTTAATTCCATAGTTATTCAAAGATAATCAGTGCCTAGATATACTAACTTTTTCAAATTCAATACTAATTGCAGACTTTGATGTTATAAATCATGGGACAAGGACTATCCATTTGATTATTTGTCCAAGCAATTTGCTGTGCCATAGTCCAGTGACATTTTCTTTGTTAAAGTTCCTTTAAAAAATAGTAGCTGTGCCTGAAATCACTTGGACATTTGTCAGAAGGTACTCCTGGGAAAAACACAGCCCAAATTTAGATACCTGAAACACCCAGTTACACCAGCACTGCAAACCTGCCTTAGAAGGATTGCTCCTAAGATCTTGTATTTTAAAATTAAAGGGAACTTCACTTTAAATACATTGAAGTATCTATTCGGATAAAATCAGTTACTTATATTTGGGGTTACTTATATTTCCTTTAAAACCAGTGAGGTCTGACTGTGGTATACAGGAGCATTTCAACACCATAGGTTCAACAGGAGAGCTCAAATCAGTAGGAACTAACTTAAAGAAGACTAATTTAAAGATAAAGATTACTGCCTTACAATGTAAAACAGGTGGGCTTTTTGAGAATATTTTTCTCCATGTCTCTGGAGGATGAAACCAAATATAATGGTTTTTATTCTTTATGAGTCTCCATGAAGTTGATTTAATTTTGACATCAAACCACTAAGAGACTAGATTACATCCTTGAGATCATTCTAAATCCTGTATTTTTCAATATTCATAGGCTTGGATGTGATAGAACAAACTTGATCATATTTCAAGTTGTGTTTATTGTATAAGAATCATTTAATGTATTATTATATTTAGAATACATAGTAAAAAATAAATCCTTGATAATAGCCAACACTGCTATTAAATTAGAGATCACTTATACTCTTAAGGAAAAACTGAACTTTAAACAAAAAGCTTTGGGGACATAACATTGAACTTCAAATATTGGAGAATTATCTAAAATGTTACTTTGGGATATTTTATAACAATACCACAATTACCTTTCATTTTCACTTGCAGTCATACAAAATCAAAAGCTGGCCTTTTGATTCATAAATAAAAGAGTAGACATAAAAATACATGTACTGTGTAGAAAGCTTCAAAATTCTCATTTACATTATTCATTAATGACAGATATAGCAATATAGTAAAATTTGAGATTTTCCACTGAAGTTATGAACCCTACCTTCATGTGTGAGTACTAGCTGTATAAGCCAATACCAGTGCTTACTTTAAAAGAAAATGAATATGTACTGGATGTTCAAGATTGGATGAACCCTGAAATTTGTCCTAAAGCCTAAGAAACTCAGTCACTGGAAGACAAGTATGAGAGGGAGAGTCTCTGACATTTGCAAAATCACATAATTCCTGTTGCTTTTAAATTCATTTTTCTATGTGCAGTTGACCAAACAACAGATCAAATGATTATTTCATTTTCAATTTTGTAATTTTTCAGATGATTTTAGGAAAGGTTCGTGTTGTCAAATCAGGCTAGTAGTTTTTCCTAAGAGAGAAAATGGAAGAACTTGTCAACTAATACATGTCACCAAACCATATTGCTCATTCTGTATCAAATCAGCTTATCAAATAACTTATTATATATGCTACCATGAAGAAAAAAAGAAAAAGAAACCATGATCCTTCCCTTCAAGAAGCTACTATTTTACTGAGAAGATTAGATATATTATCCTTCATGGGAATTAACTTTTTATCATCAAATTTCCATAGAGGGGAGTGAAGCTCCACTTTTCTCACCAGAAAGTAAAAAATATGAAAAGAAACCTCAAGATAGGACTCACTGATCCAATTGGTAAGGTTAGTAGAAAAATAGTAAGCATGCTTTGTGCAACTGTGCCCTGTTTTTCATAGACATGAAAGGCTTTGCAACCTTAGATTCTCTATTTCCCATGTGATAAGCCAGGTTCCTTAGTTCAGTGTTTCTTTCAATATAAAGGGAAAATATTAGAGACCTATTGGACTTCATATTACTGCAAGCTCACATGCAACTTTTATCAGTAATAATGCTCATATATGATCACCTGTCTGATGCCTGTTTCCTAGGTCTGCACTTGGGATGAGATCTTAAAATTCCAACATATATTCTGCTATTTAGGAACTTTGAGAAATAATCATAAATACTAGATTAATCACTGAAATACGAGATGGAAAATTCAAGGCATTTGGCTAAGCCAAGTCCATACCCTTAGATTAAGAGGATTTTCATTAAAATAATTTAGTTTCTGTGGTTGGCTATCCCAATTCACAGGATCAGGGCCTAGATTGCAGTTGGTGAAGGAATTCCAATAACAGACATCAGAATGAGATTTATCTGGCTAGGACTGAGCATAATAAAAAAAAATTAGCAATATGATTTTTTGGATTTTAATTTCCTTAGACTTAAGAATTTTAGCCTTTGATTTCTTTGTAATTTAATTTGAGGAAGCAAGTTATTGATTTATGGCCTTTAATTTCAACTGGAATATGATAATGTGAAGGAATAAATAGTGTTCAAATCTAACATATTTTAATAATGCTGACATTTAACTATTGGAGTAATTTTCTATTGGCATTTGGATTCATCACATAATACCCATGAGCCATCTCAGAACACATGGAGGGATATGTTTGATATAAGAATTAGACTAGAGTGTGAATTATTTTTGCCTGGAGTGGCTTTCAGAGCTTTGAGGCTTAGGGATAAAAGCCGAACTGCCTGTCCGTGATACTGGGAACATTCGCAATGGAGATATATAATTGGAAGTAGGAGAGCAGCTTCATGAAGGCAAAAGTCTTACTTTCCTTGTGTAATGCTGACCAGCTTTCCTTTGGTAGACTATAGGATCAGTTGTGAAGCCTGGTGGGTTAGGAGAACAAGGTTCTGGGGAAAGCTGGGGGGAAGAGCACCTAAACTCATCTTCTCTGAGGGAAAATATGAGAGGAACTCCTCTGTGCTCCCCCCTCACACCCCACCCCTCCACCCTTGATTCCGCCATAAAGAATAATTCCTTACGGAGGAATTGCTGATTGAACTGCGAAGACAAACGGGGAGCTGAGCAGGAGTGCCCAACTCAGCTTTGGCTTTATCTCTTGGCGCTGCTTTTCTGAAACTGCTCAAGTTCCTTGTATCACACATCCCGTGGTAAGCTCCCCAAGGCAGGTTGCCTTCATCTGTGTAAGCTGCTTTGAATTCATAAAGGACAATACAGAAGCATAACTGATTGTAAATAAGCATGTGTTTAAAACATTAAGTTGCAAAACATTCCCAGGGATGTGGTATTCTTAGTCCTTGGACTACACTGAATACAGCCTGGCAGTCCCCTAAGAAAAGAATTGTCCTAGCTGGAGATCGAGATTGATAGAGCAATCACAGAGCACTCAAAAACAAGATATTCTAGTAAATTGTTTGATAGGCAGTTTGGGGTACTTCCTTGCCCACCTTCCTATCTCTTGGATCTAAAGAGTTTAGAGACCTGATTCTGCTGAGGCAGCTGCTGCTGCTGTCATCGTTGTTGTTGTTGTTGTTGTTTTTAAAGATTTTATTTATTTATTTGACAGAGAGAGAGATCACAAGTAGGCAGATAGGCAGGCAGAGAGAGAGGAGGAAGCAGGCTCCCCACTGAGCAGAGAGCCCGATGCAGGGGCCTCGATCCCAGGACCCTGAGATCATGACCTGAGCCGAAGGCAGAGACTTTAACCCACTGAGCCACCCAGGTGCCCTGTCATCATTGTTTTTAATTCTTTCTATACACACATATGTCTCTCCTCCTGCGTTTCATCTACCTTTTTAGTAAATTTTGACCTTCACCTCTACTATTTATTTCCAACAAATTACAGTCTTTTCTGTTTCAACCTACCATAGGTTTCTTCTCAATAATTGTTTCCATATGGAACTAGCTTCCTCAGCCGCCAATGCCACAATTTCCCTAAATCCATCTCTGAGTCTACCAGAGCCAGGATTTATTTAAATATCATACGGATAATTTAAATGTTTTAAATAAAGCTCCCAGATTTAACATTTGAACTTTCAGCGCAAAAAAAAACTCAGTCGTAAATTTTTCCTTTACTACTATAATTAAAAAATTATTTCATTTACTACTGTAATAAAAAAAATTTCTTCATTTTGCTGTTAACTATATCTCTCCAGCAATATTTCTAGATATCAATGCATTTCCTCTAAAATTATAGGCAGTGCAAAAATAACCAAGGACAAGTGAGTATTCCGGCGCCTCCAGAGTAATTCATAGACTTGAATGGTAACTAAACATCACCAGAAAGGAATAAAATGCTGTAAATATAGTGCACCAATTTTAAATTACCATATGGGCAGGTCCAAATCTATTCCTTTGTCTATAACATTTGCATTTCAAAATTTAACTCAATTTTTTTTATTTTTTAGAGAAAGAGACAGTAACGTTATGACAAATTCCAAGCAGACCAACAGAAGTCACAAGGGCATGACCAATTTTTAGCACTGATAATACATTTCCCTTTATTCTTTTGCCCAGCCTTTCCAAAATCCTGTAAAAGTCAGTACGGGCCCAAAGCTGATCCCTTGTCTAGTTCTTACAAATAATTTCCTTAAAAGACTGAAAATTATCAGACAGCTGCAGCAGTTCAGCTTACAGGGAAAACGTAGAATGTCATTTTGAAGGTAAGTATGCAGCTGTCTTCCTGTCACTTAAGGTTTTTTAAGACAAATCCAATTAAATGCCTACCTAAAAAGGCTGACAGAACAATTCTTCGCATACTAATGAAATTTGTCATAAGGTGGTACAACCACAATTCTGCTTCTATATTCTGCCTCTGGTGAGCTACGTGGAAACCCTTCTTATTTGAAATAAAATATGTAACTGCCTTCCTGACCAAGATGCTTATGGTGTATATTAAACTAAATTCTATTTCATTTTTTAACTGAGGTTCTTTCCTCAATAGGAAATAGAGCAATCATCAGGATGGCGAATGCTGAATGGTTCCTGAGTGAAAGAGAAATTTTTATCTGGTCTTCTGAATTAAATATGTTTCTTTTTTCTTTTTTTTTTTTTTAAAGATTTTATTTATTTGACAGAGAGAAACACAGCCAGAGAGGGAACACAAGCAGGGGGAGTGAGAGAGGGAGAAGCAGGCTTCCCGCCGAGCAGGGAGCCCGATGTGGGACTCGATCCTGGATCTCTGGGATCATGACCTGAGCCGAAGGCAGTCGCTTAACCAACTGAGCCACCCAGGCGCCCCTTAAATATGTTTCTTAACTCCCTCCTCTCTACTTACTGTTTTGTTTTCTTTTGTAATATATAAGAAAAGTGTTTTGAAAATGTTTAACTTAGGAACTGAAATCAAGCCTATCAACCTCATTCTTTTTTCTCAATTCTTGGGTATTTTTTTTTTTTCTAATTTTAAGTTACAAAGCTGGCAACACCTTTCCAAATTCCAAGCTTTTTATAGAAATATAGTTCTAACAAGCTCTTTCTCATCATTATGGTTTGTAGTCAGGGTCTATATGTAATAATGTGATGACTAAATTCTTGGTAAAGTTGTGTATTATTATCTATTGAGCAGATAGATGTCCTGGTTGAACACCAATTTATTTATGAGGCTGTTTTATTTGTTGTTTATTTTCATTACATTCAAGTGGAACCATGATTTTTTTTTTATTTTTGAAAAGTAGATTTGTGTCTATGACTTGAACTTTAAAATATGCACCTAGGTGGCTCAGTTGGCTAAGTGTCTGCCTTCAGTTCAGGTCATGATCTCAGGGTCCTGGGATTGAGCCCAGCATCAGGCTCTGTGCTCAGCTAGGAGGTTGCCTATCCCTCCCTCTCCCTGATGCCACCTCTTCCGCCTGCCCCCACTCATGCTTTCTCTCTCTGAAATAAATGAATAAAATCTTAAAAAAAAATAAAAAGTAAAATATGCACTGCATGAGGCATTGGCTAGTGTCTCTGTAGTGAATTTCCTTAATTCAGATTTATAGTCTATCTTGCTAATGTGTACAGATTATTACATTTAGTACTGCATTCGTGCAAACCTATGTATCAGTTGTAGCAGATACTGTTTTATCAGTTGACAATGTAAATATTTTGTAAGTACTAAGGAAAGGCTGTAGGATAAAGGAGGCCAATGCAGGTGAATCCAAGGTGCACTTTCTTATTGTTTAAAGGACATGGGGGAAAGAAAAAGTTGTCTTTGGAGAAACATACTCTTTAATTTCAATAGGGAAGAGTTCATACTCAAAATACCTTCTTACATAGTTTGTTGATTTTTTTTAAGATTTTATTTATTTATTTGACAGAGAGAAAGATTACAAGTAGGCAGAGAGGCAGGCAGAGAGAAGGAAGCAGGCTCCCTACTGAGCAGAGAGCCTGACGTGGGCCTCGATCCCAGGATCCTGAGGACATGACCTGAGCTGAAGGCAGAGGCACTGAGCCACCCAGGTGCCCTGTTCATTTTTTTTTTAACACTGGAAGGAAACTTCAAATATACCTATGTGTTTGTGAGAAAAGAACAGAGACCAGGTTTGTAGTATTTATTTGCCATCATGCTGTAAGCATTATTAGTGGTAGAGCCTGTGCTCTGCCTCCTACTTTTTAGTGGCCCCTCAAGGTGGGCTCTCATATATACAGAATTCTTGTTTCCTCAGAATTCATATTCCTGTATCTAGGAAAGAGAAAGTCACAAAATGTGAAAATATTCACTAATGAACTGACCACTATAAAATCCTGCTTAAAACTGGCTTTATTCCTGCTAACCATGTCAGCTTCATTGTCCACATCTTAATCTGCTTACAGCACACTGCAAATAAATTAAAAAAAAAAACAAAAACAAAAAACAAAAAACAAAAAACATTACTGCAGGTGTGAGGGGAAGCTGAAATTTTGGTCGAGTCAAAGAGCATATTTGAGTATATTTTTAAAACAAAGCCATTGTCAAGATCTGATGTGTTATATCAGCTAACACCTATAGAAGAGAAAAATCTATAAGGATTATAAAAGAACATGTTAAAGAGAATTTCTAATTATTCTGACAGTTTTGCAGGAAAATTAATGAAGAACTTCATGTTTTGGCAAAAGTGGTTTTTTGAGTGTTGAGATCAAACATGAGGTAATGAATACTATGTTAAAACATTACATAATTTTGGGGGCGACCTGAGTGGCTCAGTTGGTTGGGTGGCTGCCTTCGGCTCAGGTCATGATCCCAGAGATCCGGGATTGAGCCCCACATCGGGCTCCCTGCTCAGGGGGAAGCCTGCTTCTCCCTCTCTCACTCCCCCTGCTTGTGTTCCCTCTCTCGCTGTGTTTCTCTCTGTCAAATAAATAAAATCTTTAAAAAAAAAACTTTAAAAAAAAAACATTATATAATTTTGTCAAAATGTTATATAAAATCAAAACTTGCTTCATTTTTACCAAGAAATGTACAGTTTAATAGAAACTAAAATTCCCTACTTAATATAGTATGATTTTTTTTTAAAGAAAAAAATTAATATTCCCCCAACTATTTACTATGAAATATCCCACATGTAAGTGAATTTACTATAAATAAACTTTTTTGGAGTGGATACTGCACTCATTTTAAATAGACCTATTGATGAGTTATCATCTGGATACAGCTCTGTAATTGAAGCAGGAGAGCTAGGTTCTTGTCTCACAGAATGGTAGAATGAATCTCACAGACAAAGGAGAGTGAGTAAAGCCATAGAGTTTTATTAAGCAAGGATACAGAAAAAGTCTCCTGACAGGGTTGCCACCCAGGGCTTTTAGGGTTGGTCTTTTATTGAAAGTTAACCAGGGAACTTAAATCTTTTTAACTTTTCTACTAGCAGCACCATTGATTAAGGACTAGTGATAACATCTTTAATGGCTTACTTCTTTTTAGGGTCTGGTTATTTTCTGTTGATCACACGAGATTGTCACAAATAAGAACCCACCCCCCCTCCCCACCCTGGCCCTAACACCCAGGGCAGGGTGGCCTGGTGTGTTCCTTTCTCTCTGGTTTCCTTATACCTCTGCATTTTGGGGATTTCTGTGAGCCTGAGCCCATAGCCCCCTATCTGTCTCTCCCTACCTAGCCCTGCCTGTCGATTACTTATAACCACCACCACAATCCCAGGAAAGAATAACCCACATCTGAAAATGTTTTTCATCTGGTTTTGCAACCTATTCTTTCTCTCACCACAAGCCCTAGACAATCACTGTGGATTAACTTTAATCTTTTTTTTTTTTTTTGAGATCATTATAGACTCATAGGAAGAGCCTGCTGGAGGAGGTCATTGAGAGGACATGACCTCCCATTCACCTACAAGCTGGGCTCTAGCAATCAGAGGGTCCTCATCCCCATCACCTGTCCTGAATATATGCTTTGCCCCCTCATTGTGTACTGGGATCTATTTCAATGATAGCCTTGGGATTAACATATTATTGAGATTATCTGGACAGATTCATGACTGAACCCAATTAGGGCCTCTGTATAAATCTGTGAGGCCCTGTGGATGGGAAAGGGTGAGGTGTGTGTGGAGATTTCTGCGCTTTCTGGTTGCCGGCTGCTGAAGACAAGCCTGGTAAGTAAATTCCATTGTTTATTAAACCCACCACCTAATCTTTTCTTAGCTATTGGGGGATAGGGACCAGTTTCAAACTTCATCCAGAAATTTCTGAGGTTGCAAAGCTGCAAACTGGCAGCCTAATCCTACCGCCTTGTCGCTGCACGCTAGCTGGAGGTGGAGATTCACGCTTCACTCCTGGGTGAGGAAGGAGCCATTTTTCCTTTGGGCTTTGGCTGCAGTAGGGTATGTGTTGTCAGAGAGGTTTCCTTCTAGGTCTCTCCTTTCCTTTGGCTACAGTGAGCAGGCTTTTCTTGGTGCTCCTTTCTCTCTCTACCTGTAGGAATGCAATTAACTTCCGAATCTGAAATACGGCAAGTGGCATAAACTCAAATCAGTCCTAGTGGCTTTTTTGGTAGATTCCACCACATTTTCTACATAGGTAAGGTAATCATGGTCTTTGAGAATAAAGACAACTTTACTTCCTTTACTTTCTTGTTCCCTATTTTAACTAATTCTGAACTGGCTAGATATGTAGCACAATGTTGATTATAAATAGTGACCATCAATTTCTTTATTTTGCTCCTAATATTGGGGGAAAATACTCGACTTTTGCAATTGTGAGGTTAGTTGTGGTTTTTTTGTTTTGTTTTCAGCCCTTCATCAGGTTCAGGAAATATCCTTGTGTTTCTTGTCAACAGACTTAGTGTTTTTTGTCATATGAGGAATGGATGTTTTCCTCTGTGTATAGAGAGTATTATGTGGTTTTTCTTTTAAATTATGTTAAAATTAAAAAGGTGAATTTGAATAATTTAAATTTTAAACCAAATCTGCATTCTTGGAGTAAACCCAGTGGCATCATCAGGTATTATTACATATGTTGTGGGATTTGATCTGCTAACACTTTACCATTACGGTCTATATCCTCAAACCACTAGGTGGTACATATGAAGCTAATGATATACTTCAATTACACTTTAAAAATTGCCCAAGTGTTGACAACATGGATGTACCTAGAGGGTATTTTGCTAAGTGAAATCAGACTGAGTAAGATAAATACCATAGGACTTCATTTATATATGGGCTCTAAAAACACCAAAAAACACAAATGAATAAATAAAAACAGAAACAGACTCCTAGATAAAACAAATTGATGGTTATCAGAGAGAGAGGGTGGGGGATGGGCAAAATCAGTGAGAGTGGGAGATACAGGCTTCCAGTTATGGAGGAATGTCTTGGGAGTAAAAGGTGCTGTATAGGGAATATAGTCAATGGTGTGATAATAGTGTTGTATGATAGTGGGTACAGTAGCCACATTTGTGGTGCACATAGCATAATGCATAGACTTACGGAGTCCTTGTTGTACACTTGAAACTAATGTAACATTGCTAACTATAGTAAAAAAAAAATTGCATGTATGTTAAGGAATTTACAATTTAAAACTTCCTGTCTTTGGATTAGAAAATCTTTTCTCTTTGATTACTTGGAAGAGTTTGTATAGAATTAGTATTACTTCTTGAAATGTAAACTTTACCATTAAAATCCTATGGGCTTTGGGTTTCCTTTGTGGAAAGATTTTAAATAATAAATTCAGTTTCATCAATCAATCTGCAGCCTTCATGTCCTCTAGTTCTCAATGAACTTAGGTTGCTGCTGTTGTTCCAGGGGGAGGGCAAATGTTCTTATGAGTTCATTCCTGTTACTGCACCTTAGGGGATAGCAACATCCACTTTCCATTCTACTCTAGCACCTCTAGTCAATATTGTCTAGGGGCATACCTACTTTATGTAGGGAAATACCATGCTTGAGACCATAAGAAGAAAACTTTTCTAAGGGGAAAAAGGAAACACAAAAGATCAGATTGAAATAATGGATTATGTATTTTTTATAATCGGTGATATTTATGGCAAGAACAAGACTCTGCTTTCTAATGTTATGATAGGATACTACTACCAAAATGACTAGTGTTTAGAAAAAAAAAAATCATTTACCTCAAAAAACATTCAAGAATCAGGTCCTGCGGCCTGAAAATCCTAGAGATAAATTTCTTGACATCTGTGTGTATCTGGAAAATTTACTTTGAACTTTTAGAAATGAAGAAAAATTGACCATCTTAAAAAAAATAGGGTCTAAAATTGTAAGTGAATGAAATGTACTCTAGAAATTTAATGTTATTTACAGCTTGTGAATCTACATCTAGAGAAGAACATTACTGAAAGATCTATCTAAAACAAATAGTAGTGGTTAGCTTAGATGAGATGGAGAAAAGGGGAGAAAAATCCTATGGGGGAAAGTTTAATAAAGAACTTGCGGTGCATAAGGAGTAATGTAGAGGACAGTAGGAGAAGGAAAGTAAATGGGAAGTAGGGTAATCCAGGGAGAGAAAGGAAACAACAGAGACTTTGGACACAGAAACAAACTGAGGGACTTGGAGGGAGGGGGGTGGGGGAATGGGAGAGCCTGGTGGTGGGTACTGGGGGCACCTATTGCATAGAGCACTGGGTGTAGAGAATGGGGAATGAATCTTGGAACACTGGGAAAAAAAATTTAAGTAACAGTAAAAAAAAAAAAACTTGAGATAGGTTTTAAATAAAGTATCGCTAATCTCAATCTAATGTGGCAATTTAAAATTTGCAAGGAACAATGCCTGTTAATACCTATTTTTGAGATTAACCTCCAACTTGCGTAATTTATAAGTCCATACAGTGCTCTAGAATAACTTATATCCAGATATCTCAAAGTAACTTAGTTGGAATGCCAAACATTCTGTTTATGGGTTTCCTGAAAACACAAAATGTGGATGTGTGTGAAAGCAAGAAAGTATGCATCAAATAGTGTGCACATGGAATAGAAAATAATCAAAGCTGTATTTGTCCCTTTTTACAGTGTATCTATGCATACATCTAAAAAGTCTATCAGGGGCACCTGGGTGGCTCAGTTGGTTAAGCGACTGCCTTCGGCTCAGGTCATGATCCTGGAGACCCAGGATGGAGCCCCACATCAGGCTTCCTGCTCTGCGGGAAGCCTGCTTCACCCTCTCTCACTCCCCCTGCTTGTGTTCCCTCTTATGCTGTGTTTCTCTCTGTCAAATAAATAAATAAAATCTTAAAAAAAGAGAAAACTCTATCAAATAGAATTATCAGGGTCCCATTTCTTAGGCTTAACAACTTTAACATATTCTGAAGTATAGTAAGCCACTGCTAGGGCTGTACATGGAGACCTTTGTCTGGTTTTATAAATGTAAGTGAGTTTGTACAAAAGCTAGCCAATTCAGTGGAAGAAGCTTACCTACCAATGACCTGTTTTCCTACAAAATGTCAAAAGGGAGAACAGATCTCAGCCATCATTTGGTAGTAAGTTCACGCTGTTACTAAGGAATTATACTTAAATATATACTAGCTATTTTGACTAGGAAAAAACTAATTCAATTACAATATATTTCAAATTCTTATCTGTAATCTAAAATCTAAAAATCTTGAATAAGTCATGGTGATCTTGAATAAGTCATGGTGGTCTACCAACTAAGGTTTTGAACACATGAATTGATTTTTCTTTGTATCTCTTACCTTGTCTAGTACCTGCTAGAAACTTATTGCTTAATCATTGATTGGCTGATTTTTTTTTTTAATATAAAGTTACAAGTCAATGTTTGGTCATAGTGATTAAACTTTTGCGTGTGTATCAACACAACTATCTCACATTTTAGAAAGTCACACTAGTTAGTTTCTAGTATGTAAATTATATGTAGATTAAAACTTAACATGCTATTCTTAGTCTCAGGTGCATAAAGCACATGACTTTGCTTTTTTTTTTTTTTTCGTTTTTAAAGCCCAAAAACCTAAGTTCAAAACTTTAAATCTATGCTATGATGTTATGATGTTCTTTCAGCCAGATCACCATATATATATATATATATATATATATACATATATATATATATATATATATATAGTGATTTTTTTTTTTTTTTAAGTTTTATTTATTTGGGTGCCTGGGTGGCTCAGTGGGTTAAAGCCTCTGCCTTTGGCTCAGGTCATGATCTCATGGTCCTGGGATCAAGGCCCGCAGCGGGCTCTCTGCTCAGCAAGGAGCATGCTTCCTCTCTTCCTGCCTCTCTGCCTACTTGTGAGCTCTCTCTCTGTCAAATAAATAAAAAAAATCTTTTTTTTAAAGATTTTATTTATTTATTTGACAGATCACAATAGGCAGAGAGAGCAGAGGAAGCAGGCTCCCCGCTGAGCAGGGAGCCCTATGTGGGCCTGCATCCCAGGACCATGAGATCATGACCTGAGCCGAAGGTAGAGGCTTCAACCCACTGAGACACCCAGGCGCCCCAGATCACTATTTCTAATGATACTAACACATAATCAATATGTCATCAGTTTCTATTTCCTTTGTATAAATTACTATTTATTGCTGGCCAACGTACTCCTATGTCAGTACTCACTTTTTAAAAAAATCAAGATATTCCTGTTACATAAGTCTCAAAAAAATAAAGTTCGTTTCAAAACCTTTCCTATAATTCAGCAATTACCTTTAATTCAAGGTGATTCCTTTTTTTGGAGGGGAGTGCTTTGGTCTTCCCGATTTTGAACTGTCACAAGTTCTTTTTTCCTCCCCATTTAATAGATCAAGTGATTAACCAGTACATCTAAGGGCTAAGGTTTCTTGCACTATTTTAAAGAATATAAGATTTGTCCTTCTTCAGACATTTAATATTTAGTTCACATGAGAGAATTCTAAACTGATAAAGAAATCCTCTAGGACATTTGAAGATGACTGGATAGCTTTTCTGGGACATGCAGTTTTATATAACAACATAGTGCAGTAATGGGCCTTCTTCCATAATTCATAGCAAGCTATTAAATGATTTAATATGCTTTCGGTTTTTATAGTGTTGGGAACTACTTCAGTAACAAACATGTTAGCTCTTCAGGCATTATCCTTCATCTGTACTTCACCCTGTCTCCTCTTCCCTCACCTCCATGACTATTTATCTTCGGAACAAGCAGCCCTTGCTGAAACTTCAATCCATTGGTCTTTGTTAGTTCATTTCTTTTTCAGATGTGACCATTTGCTTCTTTGACTTTCTGAGTCTTCAAAATGTGCTGTATTTTGATTTTCTGTCTTATGAACTTTGTTTTCCTGCCCCTTCTTTTTATAGCTCACATACATCTTTTCATTCTCTGCTGTCAAACTGAAGTGCTAGATTGCTGTTTCTGAAATACATGTTATTCAAAGTATCCAAATATGAGGTGTTTTTATCCAGCTACATGACCTGTATTTTTTTAACAGTTCTTTTTTCTTTTTTCAAGATTTCATTTATTTATCTGACAGAGAGAGATCACGAGTAGGCAGAGAGGCGGTCAGAGAGGAGGAGGCAGGTTCCTTGCTAAGCAGAGAGCCTGATGTGGGGCTCGATCCCAGAACTCTGAGATCATGACCTGAGCCGAAGGCAGAGAATTAACTCTCTGTACCACCCAGGTGCCCCCATGACCTGTATTTTAAGAACTAGCCTACTTATAGGTGCCTGGGTGGCTCAGTGAGTTAAAGCCTCTGCCTTCGGCTCAGGTCATTATCTCAGGGTCCTGGAATCTAGGCCCATGTCTGGCTCTCTGCTCAGTGGGGAGCCTGTTTCCTCCTCTCTCTCTCTGCCTGCCTTGCTGCCAACTTGTGATCTCTCTCTCTGTCAAATAAATAAAATCTTTAAAAAAAAAATAGCCCACTCATAATTTGAAACCTTAAAATCTTGAAAGAAACTTAAATAGCATCTTTTTCTCATTTGACCTCTGAATATACTCATGTATTTTCAGCTTAAGCTGTTGAAATAGTATTTTTTTATCAACTTATTTCCTTTTAGACATTGTGAATCTACTTATAGAAAACATTTTAAGGCAGATTTTTAATCAATTTTCTATTTCTGTTTTAATCAATGCCATGTAGCAGATGTTTACTAATAAACTGCTCATAATTGTCTAGGCAAGTAAGTTTCTATTCTGTTCTAGATCTGAGGAAAATTTTATTCTGATTTGGCAAAAGTGCAAAGTCTAGACAATTTTGTGTATATTCTTTTGCCTCTTAAAACTTAAATTTTGACAACTAGATATTTAGTACTTAAATACATTAGACCATGGGAGGGGGGAACAAGCCACTTTCTAGATCTACAAATGATACCTCTACAGGGATATAATCAACAATCTAAACAACAGTTGCAAATAATACAACATATTGTGTGAAAATACAGATGTGTTTGGTCACACTACATTAAAGAAAGTGGGACATTAACATTTTACAGAACCAATACATTCTAACTCAAAGTAATGCTAAAGTGGCATTCAATAACCTATTGATCTGCTTTATTTTTATGTATGCTCCAAAGATTAGTTTTCAGTTGATTTGGTATCAAATTATAGATCCCACAAAATACAAAATGGAACTAAAACTGATTTTTTTTTTGTCCCTCACAAAAGTAAAAACACTAGATTATATTTTCTCTTCCTGCCTTTTAGATTTATAGCACAAAATGAGTGACCCTTAGAATGAATCTTTAACAGAAACCAATTAGACAATGTAATGACCCCTTCTGCATCCTCTCAAATGAGGGAAGCTCCAGCTTCTCAGTTGTGAGAGGTTAAGGCATTCACCAGTTCCTATCTACAGAAATCTGTTCTGGTTTGGGTGGGACTTTTTCTAGAAATAAAATCTGTCCTCTTGGAACTACTGCTTACTGGTTTTGGTTTATTCATATGGAGTCAAGTGATGTTAAGTTTTTGTAAGTTATCTTCCAATTATTTAAAAGTAAATCCTCAAATCTTAAAGATCTTAAGTTACTTCAATCAAATGCTCACTCGCTGAAGGACACATTACTGTCTTATACATTTTTGTTCCTTCTAGCTCTCTGTTTGTTGAGTTTGACCAGCAAACCTCAGAGATGGCAAATGAAAAGATTATTCTGGATACCTTAGTAGGAGAAAGGAGAGGCCTGGGAACCTGATGCTCTAGTGGCGAAAGGCCTCGAGCCAGGCTCTGCCTCCACTTTTATTGGGGTTTTATCAGTACACCAAGCACAAATGCAAAACAAGGAGGCAAGGAGTTCGTGAAGTATGTGGCCATCACAGGTGCCTGCTTTTCTTTAAAATTTAAACATTGACTCCCTAGATGAGAACCTTGGGCCTCAGTAAGAACCTGGCCACTTTCAGCCAAGAAACTTCAAAGGAGGCCCAACATTCCAGGCACCCCTCCTTTGCTTTTCAGTTAGTGCCATCCAGGGAGGCATATACAAGTTAGACTTGGTCAATCCAGGCCCTGGGAGTTTCCACACTGTTACTCTAGTTTAATGTAGTAGTTAAATTGCTTAATATGTTTCCATAAATCCTGAAGGCTATCTTAATTTTTCAGTCCCTAACCTTCTCTTCCCTATTTAATCTGTTAAATAATCCCAGTTTATTTATAACTTCAGATATTTACTATAATTTAGAAATTCTATTTTTTTTTTTTAAATAGTCTTTTCACTTGTCCATTCATTGCAGCGATCTTTGCTTCTAGGTCATGAACATTTCTAATTGCTCCTCTAAAAGTTCTTTCCTGCTAATTCTAAATGCTGAATCACCTTGAGGTCCATTTTTCCTGACTGATGTGACCCAAATAATATTTTTCTGTATCTTTATATTTTTAGTAATTACCAAAACTTATTATATTTTTGTTTTTGCATATTAAGACTGTTCAATGATACCTTTTATATAGAATCTAGTGTGTATCTCTCCCAAAATCCCTAAAGAGTGGGGTTTTTTTGTTTGTTTTGTGTTTTGTTTTGTTTGTTTTGTTTCATTTTACTATTTTATTTTGGAAAAATCACCCGGACTAGTAGAGTTTTGGTTTAAAATTTGGTTACTGCAGCTATGCCTCATTTCCCCCTACTCTTAGAGTAAACCCTATTCCTTGCATATAGTATTTACTTAAAAAGCATGAATTGGGTAACTAACAGTCAGTTAAGCATCTGCCTTTGGCTTGGGTCAGGATCCTAGGGTCCTGGGATCAAGCATCTGTGTCTGGCTCTCTGTTTGGGTGGAGCCTGCTTCCCCTTCTTCAGCTCCCTCTGTGCTCCTGTGTGCTCCTTCTGCCAAATTAATAAAAGTTTTAAAAAGCACTTAAAAATAGGAACCTGCTATACTTTTGATGTAAAGTACAAGTAATGTACCAATATCTCAAAGTAAGAATTAAATACTAAAGGATGTTCTTGTCTGTAGACTGCGGCTGAAATCTGTGCCGCTTTTAGTCTCATTCACATGCTGTTCATGAATCAGCTAAGAATTTGAGGAGAGCTTATGTAAACGTTTGGGGACTCACTTCTCTAGGATGCCACCCCTCTGGTCTGGAGTTTCCTTCCTCACTTTACAACCACTCTAACAGCCTTGATTTCCATCTTCTGTCACTTAATGCTAATAAGATCAACACTTCTGAGTTCTAGCCAACTAGACCATGTGGTCTATAGAGAGCTCTCAGACGAAGAGCCTTATCTTACCCTTATTCAAGGGTTCCTGTCTTTTGAGAATCAAATATCTGCTAGTCTCTAGGCCTACTTTATCCCTAAAATTTAATAAGTTTTTAATTAAAAATTTAACCAGCATTTATAATTAATATCTATGAGACAGACAATAAAAACTGCTCTGTAATTTCCAGAAGCTAAATATCTTTTGAGGGATCTTTGTTGAATAAAGCTATTTTTCATCATATATGCATATTCATTGCTGCATAACAAATACCTCTAAAACTCACTGGCTTAAAATACACATTTATTATCTTACAGTTTGAAGGGTAGAAATCCAGGTGCATCCTAGCTGGGTTCTCTGGCTCAGGGCTCTCACAAGCTATAGTCCTCCTGAGGTTCAACTGCAGTAAATCTTCTGGGCTCATTCATGTAGAACTAAGCTCACATGCAGGAATGTTGGCAACCTTAAGTTCTATTTGGCTAGATGTCTCTCATGCCTGGCCATGTAACCTCACCTTAAGGTTACTTACACCATGGCAGCTTGCTTCCTGCACGATGAGGTCTGCAAGTGAATATGAGCAAGATGGAAACTAGTCTTGTAATCTGCTCTCAGAAACGAGCCATTTCGCTGTTTGTTCTGTTTGTTAGAAGTTGTCACAAGGACCAGCCCACGTTCCTGGGGAGGAGATTATACAGTGGCATGAATACCAGGAACGGGACTCACTGGAGGTCATCTTAGAAAAGACCTTTGCAGGGGAAGATGTACGGAACATTGCTGTTCTCCCCAGTGCCATACCTTCAAGGGCAGGACACCTTCTGCCAGCCTGACTGCTTTGGTAGCTCCCTAAAACATGCACACCTATTTTTATACTTAAACAATTATAACATGTGTATTTGGCAAGAGTTCATAAGTTCTCCAGGATGATAATCCATTGCACAACTTTCCTGCCATTACCAGAAGTAGAACCTCTTTTAAGGCATTTTGCATTGAATAAAATCTTAGTCATTGCTTATTACACCAGTGACCTAAAATGCATGATCATCCTTTCTCTTTAAACTTTTTTGTTAGTGGGCTGTGCTGTGTTCCATTGGTAGTTCTGTTGAAACTAGTTTGCAAATTCTTAGAACAAACTGTGTTAATACCTTTTTCGACTTTGCGTATGTCTTAATATCTAGAGTCCATCGCTCCTTAGACTGTTAAGCAAATTCTTAAAAGACATGTTCTTCCTTCATTTTTCTTTAGGGAGTCACCATGTTCTACTTGTGATCATATAAATTGTCTAGTGCAGGAGTGATTAATTAATGACTTTATTAAGTTATGTGTCTTAGGACAGCAACCTGCAGAATATCACAGCTGTTTTTGTCTGTATATAATTTCTCCAATAGAGTTTAGCACTCAGCTGCACATGTCTTGTATATAGTCCTAGTGACTTTATCACTTTATTTTTGTTCTCTTTCGACCTCTGTTTTAATTTTGCTAAGATTTGACCAGCAATAATTAAATCTGATAATCAGCTGTATATGTCACCAAAGCTGGTTCAAGAACAGAGGTAAGTGGGTGTATTAAAACAAACAAACTCATAGGAGAATCATGTTCTTTTACTTCCATTATGGACTGTAAGAATAGTTTGGGATTGGAATCACATTGAGGGGAATTACCTGCTCCCTGAATCTCCATGGTGATAAGCTCATTTATGGTCCTTGACCTTTAGAAAAGCTAACGAGTGTGCTTTAGTTTCCTCTATAAATCAAGGCTGATGATACTACTTCTCTATCCTCATTTATGGATTGAGAACTGACTTAACATTTGCTGAGGTTTTGCGACTTCAAAGGTCGTAGCATTTTATACTTAGTCTCCACTTCTTCACACATTCCCAGAAATCTCGCTAGTCAAGGAAAGGGAAGAAATCAAATAGCAACATCAGTTGTGAGGGGAGACTATTATTAATACCTTTAGTTAATGTAAGAACAGTTGGGCTTAAATTATTATACATGGTGAGAGTTTTATGATACTTGAAACATTTACTTCATGGGAGTAGAACATTAGTTTGTAATAAATTGCCCCACAAATTCCTTAAAACAAAATGAACCATCGTACAATCTTTTCATTTTCTTTCTCTAAACTATAGCTCAGATAAGTGTAAAAAACCAGTGCTTACCCCAAATACTTCAGCGTTCCCACTGGTGCTGCTTGGAACTTGGGGTTCATTTATGGTTTCATTTTTCTTGGGTGGTTGCTGCAGTTTGTTCATTCCTTGAGGTCTCCTGTGCTCAAGATATTGTCTAGATAGAGGGGATTCTGGGATCTCTAGAGACAGGAGTAACGGTGGAGGCAGGGGAAAGAGCAGATAACCTTGGTCCCCTCATCTTCCTCAGGGGAGTACTCTTGGGTCTGGCCATCCTTTCAGACAACTCTGGCCCAGCTGTTTCTTTACTTCCTAAAGATCATGTTTCACATCCCAAATGTGAATTCAGAATTGCAAGGAATTGGATTCTAGATACTTCTCTGAAATATGGCTAGATTTCCCCACCTCTATTTACATGCATACATGGTAGACGCCCTCCCTCTCCCAATGCCACTATTTAGATGTATTTCCCTCTGTCTGCCTCAAATGTTAGGGGGAGAAGACTAGCCCTAAGCGCTGTGTAGTGATATCAAGGCCTGGAATAAGGAATAAAGGAGAGTGGGGACATGATAGGCAACAATGAACCTTTAGAGAACTAAGAACCATCAGAAGTTGCTTACTCTATATATCTCCAGGTCATTTCTTTGCATTTCAAGCCAGTTGCCTAGTTACTAACCTGAGTCCTAGGGATGCCATTCAAGTTCCTCCACATTTTAGCGGGGAATTCTCCCCGTCATGACCACCGTAGAACAAAAACGTATTATAGTTTGCATCCCAAAGTAAATTAAATATGTAGCATATCCTAATTACTGTTGCATATTTATGTTTAAGATTCTTAAAAAGGTAAAAAGGAGTATTAAGTGGCCAGTGTATGCCCTCACACACATAAAAAGCGATAGTGATCCTCTCAAGACAATGAGAGGATTTGTGAGAAGAAAAGGCTCTGTGGGGAAATAATAGCACAATAAGAATACCTGAAAAAGGGGAGAAGTGTGATAGTAGATATTTTGCTTTTCCACTCTCCAGTTCAGTTCCTACACCATATGTGATCAGTATAAGCGGTGCTAATTAACCAGAGGATTTCTAAAGTGTGCACAGCTATCCTAGAAGTCCTAGACAGCCACAAGATCTAGAATTATCCCCTACATTAATACTTAAATACAGTAGAACAAGTAGGACCCCTAGAATCCATGCTTAGCTAACTACATACCCCTCATTTCATTTATCTCACAAATTGCAATGTAACTTATATGACGAGTTTTGGGCATGGGTTATTTTGTTATAGCTATTTTTCACTGTGATTACAGATGTGATGGTAACAAAAGAAATACATTAATTTACTTCAATGGTATATTTGAGAAGTCCTAACATCCTGATTTGATGTTGTGACATATGTTCAGTTATACTGAGTTGACTTAGTTTCTTGGCATCACTTTGGATGTTGACCATTTCATATAGTACCGTGATAAAATGTGAGTAACAAATTACTGACACATGAATGCTGATTTTGGAATACTTCTTACTGAAAATTAGGTCCTGTTTATTCATAAGCCAAATCCTATCTTCTTTACTAAATACAAAACTTACATGGTATAATATTTGGCTTAAATAATGCTTCCATAATACCAGCAAATACAAGCAAAAATCACCTGGTCTTTAGTCAAATCTGGTTAATTAAGGTCTATACATAGCTTGTATCATGGAACTTTTATGTTCAAGCAGATTTTTAAATTTTAAGATTGGCTTTTCACCAGACTGTTCACTTGGAGATATTCACTGATTTGAATTATTTTATTTTATTTTTCTTATAAAGTGAGAGGAAATGACAGGAGAAAAAAATCAGGGAAAGAGACTAATGTGATACTGTACTTCTAGAGAAGTTAACTGACTCTCATTGCTTATTTCTGTTATTTTGTGTTAGCTAACCAGGGAATTCAATCTTAATATCTTGCATAGGGATGTGTGGGGATATTTTCTGGGCTGCTGCAGCTGCTGCAGCCTCATAGAATTTTCCAGCATTGTGGATACCCAGTTTTGATCAAATGGTCAGTGGTCAAATGCTTCTCTAGCATGGTTCTGTCCTTTCTTAGCATCTGTAAGATGATACAGGAAGGTGATTAGTATTTCCTGGATTACTACTTTGTCAGTCAAAAACCTGTGCCAGAATAGATGGAAAGTGTATGAGCATCATCATTGTAGTGCCAGGGAGGAATGTGAGTTGAGAATTGAATTGAGAGGTACTAGCTTTTCCAAGCCATACTTTTGTATTATGCTAGGAGACCACTTACAAGCAGTGCTCTAAAAAGTTTCTATAGCCTCTCATCCCTGTATATTTTTTCCTCCTTCTTCTTTCAAGCCTGTCCTTTAGGCTCTTGGTCCTCTTGAAAATGTCTTTGCACATTTATCAGACAAAGGTATCGAACTTCATCCAAAGATATGCCTCATGTTAACATAGCATTGTTTCCATAACTTTCAAACCATGTACTCCCTATGATTATCATGTGAAGGAACCATTTCCTTTTGTCCTTAGATAACATTATAAATATACATTAAACTTCCTGTTAAAGGAAATTTAGAGAGGGGAACTGTGTTGGAATTCCTTAACCCTGAAAAATATTTACTAAGCGATTAATCGAGACATTGTTGAAGTTTAATTAAATGAATTAATGAAAACAATTCAGGGACCCCTTTATCATGCAAATAACATTAGGAGCAAAACCATTACACTAGTTAGTAACATTTTGACAGTTCTTAACTAATCTGTTCTTGGTGTGTAGTCTTAACCTCAGGACTTAGAACCTACCATAAACCAGAAATAGGATTAAATACCTGTTGTATAAATACTGAATGAACATCAGCTTGTCACTGCCGACATTCATAAGTAGCCAGTAGATACTGCCTAGGTGACTCAGCCTTATGAACATCAAGATTCTGTCTCCTCACTAACATCAACATAATTCTCCTCCTCTCCCAGCAGCCCCGAGTGCTTTATGGCTCAGTGACTCAATCTCTGATTCACATGTATCAGGCCAAGTCACATAGCTTCACATTGAAACTATCTACTTCTCTAATGCCTTCAAATCTTTCTCCCTTTTTTTAGGATATTCTTCTTTGTCTCTGTCAGATAAGCCCTGGTGTATGTCTGGATGAAATTAAAATATTTCAGGACAAAACTTATCCTTTCCAGTCCTGGCTTTGATTTACCTTGTACTCTATGCCATTTTCCTCCCATGTCCCTTTGTCATGATAAAAATAGATATTTTTGAAAAGTCCTAAAAAATAAGAAGAAAACAAAATCCTTGTTTCTCAATTGCCTACATGATACTCAGGATTTTGAACTTTCATACTGATAAAAATGACCGTGTGACTAATTTAGATCTTTCCTCCTTCCTTTACTCCATGATGAGTGGCCGATGAGAAACCTAGAAATACACTCTGGAAAGTGAAGAGTGTGAAGTATCTTCCACAACTGCTTTAACTTTGTATGTTTTTGTGTGATGGTTATACAGTTCTAAAGGTTGGCTGGCCCCCTAATTAGATGTTTCTATTCATAGTAACTTAAATTTTAATATGTAACTAATATATATACACCCATCACTCTAACATCAGAAAATCAAGTTAAATAGACCTATGTATATTATGTGTCCTAAATTTTGTTGTTACACTATAAATGTAATCTACATGAACATTAACAGATGCTAATATTAACATGATTTCCTAGGAGCATAGACATTAATTTTTTTAGGTGATCTCAAGATCATGTATGATTTTATTCCTCTCTAAAGAATGAAATTCTCACAAATCTTTCCTGTTTGGTCACTGTTGCATATTTGACTTTTTTTTTTTTTTTCTAAACATAGTATGTTCAACATCATCATTTCAGATGTTACATTTTGTTCTTACCTCAAATTTACCAGATACTTGAGACTTTAGTTCCATTGTCTTAGAAGTACCAAAAACAAAAATTGCAAGCCACTTTTTTTTCCCCAGTAGCCTGAGTTACTTGAGTGGTGTATGCAAGGTAAAGAGAGCAGTCCCTCTTAACACTGAGAAACTGATTGCTGTTAGGAAGCTGAGCTAATAGAAGGGTTCCTTGTTTGGCTTCCTCTTAAGATCCTAGGGAAGATCTGTGATCCATCTAAGAGAAATGGTGACCCCAGAGTCAGGGGTCTTCTCCACAAACTCTTTCCCATGTCCAAGGTAGCACAGAACAGTGGAGCAGCTGGGTTTGAAAACCCCCCAAACCAGACTACATATACACATCTTTTGATGATAATGAATTGATAACTGGGAAAGGTCTTCCTGAAGAATCTGTTCAGGTGAAGATCTGGGCTATCACATGGCTGTGACAAATATATCTGGAAGCCAGGATAGGAACAGAAATTCCCCATCTTGCATGATTGAAGTCCCTTTTAGTTTGCTTTTAAGGGAAATATAAAAGTGACCTTCATTCTCCATCTGAATTTATAGTAAAAGGTTTTTGTTCATGTCACTTGCTCCTTTACACCCCAAAGCTTGAGTATCTGGTTCCTAGCTCTTCATCTGGCTGCATGATGACCTCTACTTAAATGTCCCTTTCTCAAATACTTCTGTTAGCCTTCTTTCCAAACCAGATCCGTTTACCCCATTATAATCTATTGACCTTCTGTATCTCCTTTGCGTCAGTTACCACAGTTTATGTAAATAATTATTAGTAACTTAATGCCTGCCTTGCCTCCCCCCACTCCAGTAAGAATGTGAGTTCCCGAGCACGAGAGCTGAGTGTGCACTGCCTATTCTCTCCAGACCTCTACCATAGGTTGACAGTTGTACAAAGCAGGCAGTCGATGCATATTGATCGAAAAGCGTGACTACAGAAGTGAATATCTTAAGTAAATTGACTTGGAGATGAAGTCCTACCAGCATAGTATCATTTGGAGATAGTAAGAAAATGCCTAAGGTTGATTTCAAGATATTCAGGAAGTACTGTTTTGGAACTCAATACCTACCAATTTCCCACCAATGTTTGGGGTGTCTCTCTTGTAAATACTGATTTCCTCAAACCCAAATAGACTTATGATAGCCTTGATCTCTAAGTGGTGTTTGTTACTTATTTGTCTGACCACTTTTTAAATGTCTTGTCTACCTTATTGTAAACAAATAGGACTACGTAGTAACTATGTAAGATCATGTAGAGACTATGTCTATTTTGTTCACTATTGAATCTCTGCTAGCTCATACACAGATGACATCAACAAATAAAAATTTGTGAATGAATGAATGTGCTAACAAATTTAGGGAAACCAATACCAGTAGGGAAAACAATTAGTAGAAAATATACAGTAAAACAACTTAGAAGCCTCTTTCTCTTAAGACAAATAGCAGTAATAGCAAATGGCTAATTTGATATTGTTACATAAATGTATTTCTTGACTAAGTATTACTTTGGTGGGGGAACATGTTAACATCCTATAATTTAGCCTGGTGTGTAGCACACCAGATGGAGTGTTTTTGTTGAATCCATATGCCAATGGATGGTGCATCCTAGTCCTTTTAGGGTCAGACTTGGCTGAAACAGTGACTTCTTCCTGTCACCTTATTGCATACCCTTACGATACATATTCCACTCCTCCTTTCTCTTCACGGTTCTCATTTTTCCACTCTTCCTGATGCCTTCAGTGTTTCTCTCACAGGCACATGCTAGAGCCCTGCCATTGCTGTTGCCATAGCAACACCTAAACCATAGATGTGGTACTTGATCTTCCCTACTTATTCCCTGCTCCTGCCCAAGTACTTCCCATCTTGTATTACTGCCATTCAAATAACCCCGATGCTATTTTATTTTATTTTTTGCCTTATGCAATTTTAATATGAAAGGGTAGTCAGTAAATTGGACTAACCCCAGTGAATCAGGGAAAATAAGACCATATAACTGAAACATCTAACACATTTAAGTAACTTTCTCAATATTTAGACATTTTTCTAAAGTTGTCTAGCAGCTTTATATTTCACACACAGACACACACACACACACAATCACAATGTGCATTTTAAAAATGAAGACACTAAGGCTAAATTTCAAACAGGAGGCAGGAAACTCAAGGTTGCTGCAAGGAAAGTATGAATCACTCAGGGAATTAGCAACACGGAGCCTTCCCAGACTAAGCCCAACTCAGCTGCTGCTATCCCTCTAACAATTCCCTTTAGCACTTGGGTATTTTTGAACAGCTGAGGTTGGCTTTTTACTTTTATAACTAAAGCAACAAATGATAGAAATATCTCTGCCTTGTTTGATGTTAGTCCTGACTGAATTACATATCCTCTGGGAAAACAGAGATCATGCCTTCTAAATGTTTCATTAAATGCTTCATCACTAACAGTGAAAATTAGAATCAAACTTTTGCATAAGTGAGAAATTTAAAATATCCTGTGAAACACCCATTCCTGTGACCAAACCTTCCTTCGTTAAGTACAAATGCTACTGACTTATTCCTTATTCCCCTGTTTATCTATACAGGGAACAGAGAAACCGGGAAAGAAAAATCCCCTCTGTATAGGTCTCATGTTTTTCATTGTATTCCTCCAGAGGCTCCCTTTCAAAGTTTAGCAGGGCTACCAAGCTCCTGGCCCTTCCTTCATTTGCAAACTCTTCAGCTTCACCCTTCCGGTATCTGTCAATAGCTTTCTTGGGGTGCCTGGGTGGCTCAGTTAGTCATGTGTCTGACCTCTGCTGAGGTCATGGTTCTTGGGGCCTGAGATCCAGCCCTGCAATGGGCTCCATGCTCAGCAGGGACCCTCGTCTTCAGCCCCTCCCCCATTTGTATTCTCCCCACCCCATCAAAAAATATTTTTAAACTTTCTTATTTCAGGCTCCTCTTTTAACCTGAAGTTCAGAGAAACTAGGTTCCAACCTTACTGGTGATAGAGAAGGTGATATTGAGTATTTCCATTCTGGTTTTTTTTTCTCACCATTTTTGGTCTCTTGGCCAGCAAGAGCAAAAGATGACTTTGACACTATAGTTTGGGACAGCCATTGATACTGGGGACTGGAAACAAGGTATTGAGCAAAAGCTAAACTTATCCTTGCCCCTCAAATGAAGAAATAAAGGAATGGATGACTATATTAAACAACTTCCATATGGTATTGTGTTGAGAACGATTCTGGCTGAAATTTTAGTTAACTGGTAATCTATGAACTTTAAAAACCTGGCCAGAGAATACATCAACTTTAGTTTCTGAGATCAAATATATGCTCAAGTCCCTTGTTAGAACAATCTAATAAACCAACATTAATTGGGTTCCTTTACTGGAGTTGCCTCCTTTGACAACAAAAGAGCTTGAGTTGCCAGTAGCTCTGTCTCTAATTCTATTCCTCCCGCCCTTCCTTTCCCCACAGTTACTCACTATATATAGCAGATATCTAATATATTGGTATTTCCAGTCAGGTATGCCTTCTCAACCTAAAAAATGCCTTAACATGTTCACCTCTATAGGATTTATCTCAGTGGTCCCCATTGGCAACATTTTTAAGGGGTGACTGCTTCATCCTTTTAAAATCCTATTATCTTGTCTCACCTACTGACTAGGCCCAATAGCCCTGAAGGAAATGGCATATTTAGCTGTTTCAGAAAGAAATCCATCTTACAATAATAGTTAACCCTTGGCAGCTTAATTCTCCTCATTCCCATCCCTATATGTAAAGATAGGTTAGAGCATAGGCCTATTAGAGCAGAAGTCTTGCCTATGTTAAAAAAAAAAAAAAAATCCCTGCTTTGGTGTAATCACTTATTATGGCCCTCAGGTGTTTCTTACTGTGAGGAAAGAAAAGGGTAGGGAAAGTGTTGTTTGGAACCTGAATACAATCTTATGTAGAGCTATCTCAATTGATATTGTCCCTAATTCCTTCACAGTATGGCCAAGAATCCTAGTGAAATATTATACTTTCACCCAGTTTTCCCTTGAATTTTGTTTCTATCAATTGTAAGGATGATGGTCATCACACTAAGTGATGCTATCAGCATTTAGATTTCAAGTGACAGTCATCCCTGGTGAGAGCTCTGTGACCAGATCTTTACCACTGCTAACATAAGGCTGACTATAGAAAAATGCACAGAAAAAGCGAGCAAAATTATCTCAATATGCATGACACTGAGAACTTTCACGTTGAGGGATTTTTGAATTATATATTTTATTGCTTCATTACCAGATGTAACAATTAGTTCAGCTGTTTTGAATATAATTAGCCTAAAATAATACTTGTCCTTGTTTTTGTGTTCCGACAACTATAGATTGAGTATTTGTATTTCCATAAAATATATACATTAAAACCTACCATTTAGTGTGTTGGTATTGGGAAGTGAGGACAAGGGAGGTAATTAGATTATGAGTGTAGACCCCATCTAATGAGGTTAATGCCCTTAGAAGAAGAGACAAGAGTGCTTGCTGCTTTTCTCTTTGCTTCTCTTCATGTGAGGATAAATGGGAAGACAACCACTGAAAACCAGAAGTGGGCTCTCATAAGACATTGAATCAACCAGCATCCTAATCTTGGACTTTCTATTCTCCAGATCTGTGAGAAATACTTAAGTCACCCAGTCTATGGTATTTTTTTAAATCAGCTTATGTAGGAAGACTGGAATTGGTACTAAGAAGTAGGATGCTGCTGGAACAAACATCTATGTGGAAGTGGCTTTGCAACTGGATCATAATTAGAAGCTAGAAGAGTTTTGAGGTGCATTTTAGAAAAAATACCACTAAGGGAATTTTAAAGGTGAACTGGGAAAAGGTTGGAGGATAGCTATAGAAAAGGCTTTCATCTTCTAGAATGCGAATGATCACAGACATTGGAGAAATACAGTAAAGGGCATTCTGATGAGATCTCAGAATCAAGAAACCTATCACTGGACAAGGGAGAAAAGGCAATCCTTATTATAAAATGACAAAGAGCTTGACTGAATGGTATTCATGTTTTTGTGTTTTATAGAAGGTGGACCTTCCGAGAAGTGAAACTACATATTTAGGTGATGTGATTTCTAAGCAAAGTTTTGAGTCTTTGCTCCTCCTGACTATTTAGTAAAATGCAGGGGATAAATTGAAGATGAAATTAAGTAAAAGGAACTTAAGTACTTCAAAAATTCTCCATACTACAAAAAATAAGAAAGTATTTGGATGAAAACAGTAAAGATATGATAGAATGACCTTTTGATAAGGTCACTGGGTGCATACCATTGATTTAATCAGCAATCTCAACAGAGTCCAGGAACAAAGATGGTACTATACCAGCAGAGATGTAGTTAGCTGAGACTAAAGGAAACCAAAAACAAGATGGAATGAAGGAAGGCTGTGAATGTGTTACCTATTAAGAAAAGGGACGGAGGACACCAAAGGTGACTCAGATCATTGGGGTTACTGTCTAGACTTCCAACAGAAGCTGTAGGGTCAGGTAACACATTGGAGCCCCAAGGGCACCTCCATCTCAACATGAGCAATGTCCACGTACAGAAACAAGGATTGCATAGTACCCTGCTGATCTGTGAGGGTGACATTGCCATTTCAGTAGATAGATGTAAAAGGCAGAGAATTGAGCCAAAGAAGATAGTTCTCAAGTCTTAAGATCTCAGAGTTTGACTCATTAGACCAATAAACTCATTCTTCATATTTCTCCCTCTTGGAATAAAGTATATTTCCTACCTGCCTCATTATTGTATTTAAAAAGTATGTAACTTCTTTAGTTTCACAGGTTCACGGCTGGAAGATTTTTTTTTTTTTTTTGCCTTGTGATGAATCCTACCTTAAGTTTCATCTTTACCTGATTTAGATAATATTTAGATGAGATGAGATGTTGTACTTAACTTTTGCACATCAATTCCTAAAGTCTTAAGATTTGGGGGGCTATTGGAATGGGATGAACGTATTCTTATAAAAATAACATGAATTTTGTTTGGCCAAGGAAGGAATGCTATGAACTGAATGTGTCCCTTCAAAATTCATATATTGAATCCTAATCATCTGAATATATAATATCTGGCAATAGGGAGGCCTTTTGTGGTAACTAGGTCATGAGGATGGAGTGCCCATGATGGGATTAGTGTCCTTGTAGGAAACACAAGAGTGCTGGCTTTCCCACCCTTCTCATCCCCTTTTTACTGCTCAACCTGTGAGGACACGGCAAGATGGCCATCTGCAAACCAGAAAGCAGGCTTGCACTAGACTTTAGATCGGCCAGCAACTTGCTCTCAAATTTCCCAATCTGCAAGAGTATAAGGAAGTATATATTTATTCCAAGCCATTCAGTCTATGGCGTATTTGTTAAAACAACCCAAACTGGGGTGCCTGGGTGGCTCAGTTGGTTGAGCGACTGCCTTCGGCTCAGGTCATGATCCTGGAGTCCCAGGATCGAGCCCCACATCAGGCTCCCTGCTGGGTGGGAAGCCTGCTTCTCCCTCTCTCACTCCCCCTGCTTGTGTTCCCTCTCTCGCTGTGTTTCTCTCTGTCAGATAAATAAATAAAATCTTTAAAAAATAAATAAATAAATAAAAATAAAACAACCCAAACTAAGACACAGACCAAGCACCTTATCCTGGGCATAATGAAACCTGAGAAGGGCAAATGTGAGAGTCTGGGATTGAGAAGAGCAAAGCTATCAGAGGTAGTACTCACCAGGCGGAGGTGGGGAGTAGCGGACCTGCATGCTTGTAAGGCAGGAACATGGAATCACAAATGGGGATTCTATATGTAAATATGTTTATATGAGGGGCGCCTGGGTGGCTCAGTCAATTAAGTGTCTGCCTTTGGCTCAGGTCATGATCCCAGGGTCCTGGGATAGAGCCCTACATCAGGCTCCTTGTTCAGAAGGGAGTCTGCTTCTCCCTCTCCCTCTGCTGCTTCCCCTGCTTGTGAACTTTTTCTGTCCTATAAAATACTTAAAGACATATGTATCAAAAAAATAATAATAAAAATAAAAATAAAAAAAGACATATGTATTTATGTGAAAACATAAATTGAATTAAATGAATATGTCATCATACATATTTCAAAACTAAAACTGATGTTTGTAGTCTAGGAGGACGGTGAACGTTTACCTGTGGCTTCAAAAAGCTGAGCTAAATTCTCCAAAGTAAGAATCCATAATAAGCCCTAATACAGCACAGGCAAAAACAAAACAAAACAATGTTTTTCTTTATAGTTCCAATTCACAATGTATGAAAAGACGTCAGTACTTTTCTTCAGGCATCATCATTATCCTTAGACAGTAATCCAAAAATCAATCCATGAAAAATAAGCATGACTAAACTTGTAATCACACCAGTTCAACCTTGTATTTTCCTTCCTTAAAGTTCACAGGATGAAATGTTTCTAGTTCCCTGTATATTTCCCAGAGTTAATTGTTATGAGTTTGTGAATGTGACTTATAAGATTAGTTAACTAAAGGCTCCTGGGAAAGTAAAGAAGCTTATGTATTTAGCTCCTTGAGAGTAGAAGTTGACCCCCTCTTAAAGAATGTAGGAAGGTCAAAGGTGATCTTCATCTCTGGTACTTTTTCCCTCTTTTCCCCCTCACCCTGCTCCCTACCTTGAGGATCACATTTAGACTCTGGCAAAGGGTGAACCCCTACCTTAGGCCCGATGGCTGAGAAAAGTGCTCCTCACCATTTGTGATCAAGGATTAAAGTCCTATTTTTAATCCCTTGTGGACAGATATTTTCATAAAATGGCAACTTCAAAATACAACAAAATTTTCTATGTGCTTATTCTCAAAATCCATACTTGCCTTTTAATACCTAGTTGCCAAAAGTTTATGCACTAGAATGAAGGCACAGAACAGATTTTGAATAATACTGCTTAGAAGAGGATCTTCCATATCCCAAATTAAAAAAAATTTTTTTTGAGATATGTTAAAAGAAACACTTTGTCATGATGTCTGGCGCTCAGTGCAAACACCATACAACTCACAACTATAAGTGTCTACTCTCATGATGAATACTGTTTAAGCCCAAGGGAGACCCGTGCTTCTCACCTATGGACTCCAGCCCCAAGAAGGAGGAAGGTGAGTTCACCTAAATATTGCAAAGTTCTGTGTCTTGTGCTGTTTGCCACTATTGAAGACCATCCTTTGGAGTATGAGGAGGATGTGAGCAGAGGAATTCTTTGCATAAGGGTCAATTAACTTGCAAACTTTTTTTTTCTGCTAGCGTGACTGTAATACATTCATGTGTTATAAAGCATTATTTTTCGGTAGTACCAAACATCAATTTCCTTGTTTTTCTTGTTCTGATGCATGATTCCCACAGATCTCTTATCGTTGCAGAGAGAAGGTGAGGAACATCTAATAAAATTTATCAATATTCTTCCCAAATTTATAAATTCACATATATAAATATCAATTATATATAAGAGGGGTAAAGCATTAAGGCTGTTCTATACTTCAGCCATTAGATGTGTTACTTTATTTTCAGCATTAAAAGACAGAAGGTCTTCTTTATAAATCTAAGAATTTTTATTTTAGAACTTTAGAATTATAGAAAATATATGAAGCTAATACATAACTCTTATCTACCTCCACACCCAGTTTCCTTGATTAACATTGTACATTAGGATTATGTTTATCATAATTAGTAAACTGACATAATATAGCCCTTAAGTTAATATTCAGAATTGCTTATTTTTAACCTATTAAAAAATATATAAGATTCTAGAATCTCCTCCGAGGTGTGTCACACAATACATTTAGTAGTCATATCTCCTTTGGAATCTCTGTGTTCTCACCATTTCTAAGACTTCTTTCTTTCTCTTTTTCTCTTTTTCTTCTTTCCCTTCTTTCTCCTTTCTTTCTCTCCTTCTCTCTCTCTCTCTCCCTCTCTCTCTCTCTC
>PITA01011561.1:0-66132 GCA_004023965.1 Spilogale gracilis | reverse complement strand
AGCACTTTCCTTTTCAGGTATTTGTTTTCAATGGTTCAGCTCTGCGGGCTTCCTCCCCCACTCCCCTGTCTCTGGGGGCAAGCCTCCAGACCCTCCAATTTGTTTCTACCTTTTTGCCGATGTTCTTTGTCTCTCGTGGCGGTCCAGAAGTGGGAAATATCACATTTCAGGCTGGTTTCATGGGTGTTCACGGTGGTCTAGTTACCAACTTTTTGTGAGAATAATTATCTCATGTATTAATTTTATATACTAATAATTACATAATAATTATTTTGATAATAAAATACTGGCTCCTTTGCTCATCATTTAAAAAACTTCAAATCTTGAATTTTTTTGAATTGCTTTTCATTTGTATGGGATATGTAATTAAATAATTCAGAGAAAAAACCCTATTTATATGTAAAACATGATAATTTAAAAAGAAGTCTTGGGCACCTGGGTGGAGCAGTCGGTTGAGCGTCTGACCCTTGGTTTCGGCTCAGGTCATGATCTCAGTGTTGTGAGATCGAGCCCTGCACTCAGCAGAGTCTGCTTGGGATTCTCTCTCCCTCTCCTTCTGTCCCTCCCACTTGTGCTCTGTCTCTAAAATAAATAAAGTCTTTAAAAAAATGAGTCTCAAGTAAGCAATGTTACAGACAGAGTTTGAGTGTGTCATAATGTTACAGGTACAGTTTAGAGAGATGACAAAAGTTACCAAGGAGATACTTGTGAATACAGCAAAAAAGCTGCAAAGATAGTGTTCATATACTGACAGTAAGGAAAACTGAACAGTATGGCAATGTCCAAGCTCTTTTATTTTTAGCCCTTGTCTGTGTCCCTAACTTCACTGTGGAGAGCCACTCCCCACTTTTCTCCTTGGTAGCAGAATGCCATCTTTTCCTTCCATCAGTTGACCATACCCATTAGGGGAAGTTAAGCAAAGCTCGACTCTTCCAGACCAATGGTGATACGATGGTCTTGCCCCTTTGGCTGGATGACTACATTTAAGCAGCAGTGCAAAACCCTTTCTACCCTGTGTACCCAGGGTTAGTCCACTTGGTGATTCTTACCGATTTAGAAAAGTTCTCCTAGTTTCCCCTGGACACAGATATAAAAGGAAGAAATACCTGAAACTGTGGCAACTGTCTTGAGACCCAGAAATCTCAGGTCTGAGGACCAGTATCCTGAGTGTGGTGATTCAGAAAGACAGTAAGAAACAGAGTCTTTGAAGACAGTTTTGGAACTTCGAGTTAATCATTCATGGAACTACCCTACCTTCAGACTTCTTGTTCAAAGAAATAAGAAATTCCTATGTATGCCCCTTACTTAGATTTTTCTCTTACTTGCAGCTGAATGCATCCCAAATCTCCTGTCTCCTCTTGCCTCGTGGTTCAGACCCCAGAGACTCATCTGCTTATCATTCCTCTTGCCCGTTAGCATGTTTCTGGCTTCTGAGCCTTTCCCCATGTGGCTTCCTCTGCCTGGAATACTATCCTCCTTCCTCCCATTGTACATGACTATGGTCTTTAAAAATCAACTCAGGGGGAGCCTGGGTGGCTCAGTAGGTTAAGCGTCTGACTTCGGCTCAGGTCATAATCCCAGGGTCCTGGGATCAAGACCCACATCAGGCTCCCTGCTCAGTGAAGAGCCTCCTTCTCTCTCTCCTCTGCCCCTCCCCCTGCTTGTGCGGTCTTTCTCTCTCAAATGAATAAATTAAATCTTTAAAAAACAACCTCGGAAGTCACTGTAGAAGCTGTTGCTGACCCAGGTTAGGGTACTCAGTTCTCAGCGTGGTCTTACAGATTGACTGTGGATTTTCTGTTTGTGTGCCTGTATCTTCTCTGCCCTGCTCCTCGAAGATAGGAATGATGGTCTATATAACCTGGTGTCCCCAGGTGCCCATTATGTCTGTGGCAGAGCAGATTATTGGAGATACTTAGCCAAAATATTTCTTCCATGGAGCAGCAGTGTGTAGTCACCAAGAGCTTGACATTTGGAGCCTGTGTTCTAATCCTGTTTCTGTTGCTTACTTGATATTGGGCAAGGCAGCACAGGTCTGAGATCTCTCATCTGGAAAATGGATGCAAAAATACTATTACCTCTTGTCTATTCAAATTATGTAATGATGCGCATAAATTGCCTCGTTCATGATAAATTTTGTCATCATTCATAGTTCATTAACTTTCTCCCATGTGTTTAGGGATCTGTGCCTGGAGAAATGATAAACAATTGCATACTTTTAAAAACTTTGATTTATTTCTGTATCTAAGTCTTGCTGAAAGAATTAGAATCCCACTGACATTGTATTATAGAACTTCAGTCGTAGCCCGTTCAGTACATGCCTGTTATACTTGAGAAATATGCCTGCTGTGGTGTGTAGGCCACAAATGCATATTTGTGTGTTTAAAATAAAGAACAAATGTTTGGGATGGTGGATGCATATTTTAACCTTTTCACCATTTGATATGAAGTCTAAATTAATCTAAGAGCACAATATCAACATGAAGTAAAATGTTTGACCTTTAATGTTGCTTCAGTATCTTGACATTCTTTATTCATTTTGAAACCTTTTGCTAATTTTAAGTGGCTCCCTCTAATGTATGTTCAAGAGGGCTCATTGAAGCATACTTTGAAAGGGCAAGAAGAGAAGAGCAGAGAAGGGAGAAGAAAAGAGAAGAGAAGAGAAGAAAGAAAGGGAGGAAGGAAAAGAGGAAAGAAGGAAGGGAGGAAAGAAGGAAGGAAGGAAAAAGAAAGAAAAAAAGGAGAAAAATCTTCATCAGTAAGCACAACAATGTTAGAATAAATTATAAGATGTCTTTATATGGAATATCATGCAAGTATTTGAAAGAGTGATGTAGAGCTCTGTAGATTGACCTGAAGGTGTGTCCATGATATTTTAAATGACCAGTGCATGTTGCAGAGTAGTCTGTATAAGATATGTCTGTGTATTTGCCATTTGTATGAGCTACACATGTGTGGAAGGAGAGATACCAAGCCATGGAATAGCATTGGGTACTTCAAAGAGGAAGGAGACAAGGTTGTTCAATGTTCTTACATATATCTATATTATTTGACTTGTGGCAATGAGCATATATATATATATATATTTTTTAAAGATTTTATTTATTTGACAGAGAGAAACATGGCGAGAGAGGGAACACAAGCAGGGGGAGTGAGAGAGGGAGAAGCAGGCTTCCCGCCGAGCAGGGAGCCCGATGTGGGACTTGATCCCGGGTCTCCAGGATCATGACCTGAGCCGAAGGCAGTTGTCCAACCAACTGAGCCACCCAGGCGCCCCGTTTGAGCATATATTTTGTAACATTATTGAGATATAATTTACCATAAAACCCAAACATTGAAGTATACAGTTAAATTATGAATCTATGCTATGATCACCATAATCCAGTTCAGAGACATGTTACCATCCTAGTATAAAGCCTCGGGCATGATTGCAACGTATTCCTGTTCCTGCCCTCAGTCCCCAAGGAAACACTGATCTACTTTCTGTCTCTACATAATGTCCATTTTCTGGACACTTCACGTAAATAGACCTCACGCTTATGTGATCTTCTTTGTCTGTGTCTCTCACTTAGCAGGATACTTTTTGGATTCATTCAAGTTGTAGCACGAATCAGAACTTTATTCCTTTCTATGGCCAAAGATATTCTGTTGTATGGTTAGAACGCAGCTTGTTTCTCTATTCACCAGTTAGTGGACATTTAAGTAGGGTTGCCAGAGTCAATGTAGGAGGCCCAATTTAATTTGTCCCAAATGTTTAGGATATACTTGGGCTAAAAAACATTATCCATTATTTATCTGAAAGTCAGATGGAACCACACATTTTATGCTTTTATTTACTAAATTTAGCAACTTTACATTTGGAGTTCCCACTTGTAGGCTATTATAGTAATTATTATAATGTTCTTGTGAACATTTCTATGCAAGCGTTTGGGGTGGACGTGCGTGCATTCTATAATTCAGAAAAACCTTTAAAAATTAAATAAAACCTCCTTTTCTGAAGGGATGCCAATAGCACCAGAAATTTAAGTCTGTACAATAGCTTAAGATATTGTTAATGAATCTGTTGCAGAGAAAAAGCATATAAATATTGGCCTCTGCTTTAATTATATGCCAGCATTTCCTGTTAGGGCAACTCTAGCCTGCCGCATGTTGTTTTATTACTTGCTGGATTGCCTATGGTTATTTAAAAGGATCATAAAACTTGGATACCAGACCTGCTTGACATCTAAATAATCTAAGTCCAGCTCATTAAAACCTGAGATCAATAGCTTGGTGAATACTTTAGCACAGATTTCCTGTTTTTAGTTTAGGAACATTTTGGATTTCAGGAGTGAATGAGATTGGCTATCTTGCTGTCTGTATTATTGAATAAAGCTAAATATAGCCAGCAGATTCCCACCTTATGGCTTTGCCCTTCCTGTTTCCTGGGCCTGGGAGACTATTGCCCTAATGGTGACATGACTCACTCTCTTTTTTCATGCAGCTCTCTGTTCAAGTACCCCTCATCAGAGAAGCCTTCTATAACCACTCTAATTTAAGCACTTCCTCCATTCGGGCTGACCCAGAACTTGACCTCTGCCCATCTTTCTTCATAACGCAGATTGATAGATTTAGCAAACAAAAATATAGTTAACTCCGAATGTCAGAGAACAGTTAATTTTTTAGTAAATGTATGTTCCATGCAATTTATTTGTTGTTTATCTCCTACTCAGATTTAACTCGGTGAGCTCAATTTGATCTGGCAACCCTGTTGGTAACAGTACAACCTCTGCTTATTTACTTTATTGTTGGCCTTATCCTCGGAGAGCATGGTCATCTTTGGTTCCTAGGGCTGTTAGGACAGATTACGGCAAACTTGGTGGTCTGACACAAGAGAAATGGACCCTCTCACAGTGGTGGGGGCCGGAAGTCTGAGCTAAAGATGTCAGCAGAGTAGCTCTCTGTCCGGGGATTCTAGGACATAATCTTTCCTTGTCTCTTAAAGCTTTTGGTGGTTCCTGCCATTTCCTGGTTTGTGGTCACATCTCGCCGGTACCTGCCTTTCCCATCACCTGGCCTCCTTCCCTCTATCTCTGTGTATTTTTTTCTTTTCTGTATCTTATAAGGATACCTGTCACTAGATCAGGGCCCACCCTAATCCAGGATGATCTTTTCTTGAGATCTTTAATGTGATTACATCTGCAAAGATCCTTTTTCCAAATAGGGTCATGTTTCCAGGGTTGGGACTGACACATCTTTGAGGGGGTCATATTCAGCCCACACCAGTAGCTCACAAGAGTTTGACACATGTCTATTGAATACAGATGAGTGGGAAAATCAGTGGAGGTGGGCATTTGGGGTTTCAGTTCTAGTGCACAAACATCTGTGCAGAACCTATTGTGTACTGAGGTTAGGAGGGAGCTCAGTATACATTTTTGCTTCATGGTCCCTGGGGGACATTCAGGTGGAGGTCTTCAAATGCTGAGAAATCAAGTTTCTAATTGTACCACAGGCATTTGCAGTATATGGATGATGGTTGAGGTATCCGAGCTTGCATGTGAAGAAGCTGCAGAAAGTTCTAGAAGGGGGGAGGTTGAAAATGGCACTCCAGACAGCGGCAACCACAGGGGAGTAAAGAGAGAAAGAGAGCCCATGGGCAGAGATAAATCCATGTGCTCTCATTCCTTCTTTCAGTGCCAACAGCCCATGGCCTCTATTCCCAAGCAGGGATCGACTCAACAGCCAAGAGCTGTAAGCACAGAAGCCAAGAGAGTTGGCTTGTCAGGAAGCTTTACCTCCTGGTTTGGAAAAATTATTCTGACACCTGTTCAGGCCTGAGGAGTCCATAATCAAATTTCCCTGCTCCCTCTTACAAACTGGAAACCAAATGGAATTTATAGGAGCCTAGCTGCTGCGAGAAGGCTGTGCCTGAAATCACTCCCAGGTTTTTGCCAACATGGCATAGGGCTGAGGAGAAAACACAGGGTAAAGCATTATTAGATAGACCTGTGCTGAATTTCTGATGAACATTCCCAAACTAATAAGAGCATCATCCCTCCCAAATTAATCACCCTGTAAGGATATATTTGTATTTCTGGGGCTGACTTCATGGGAGTGCAACGTGGATGGTCACATAGTTCTCATTCTTAGAACGGCCTGGAACATTACCAAATGCCTAGTTTACTGCCCCGTTGTCACCATCTTCAAATTTTTCATCATTTTTAAACAAGGGACTGCATTTTCATTTTGCCGGGGGGGCTCACAGATTATGAAATAGGTTATGCTTTTTAACAATGTAACGTTTGTTCGAAATTATTTTGGTATTTCTCTTAGGGATCGGCTTCTAGGGGAGAGGATGAGTTTTGTAGTTCCGGCAGGATTGTTAATATAAAGGAGGCAGAGGCAGAGGCAGAGCCAGTGGGATTTGACTTCAGATCCCAGCATTGCTACTTCTGGCTGCCTCTCCTTTTAGTCTGAGTTTACTCACCTAGGAAATGTGACTCTTATTTCTACCTCGTGTGGTTGCTGTGAAGATTAAAAATATGCACATATGTGTGTAAAACCCCTGGCTCTGTACCTGACCTAGTAGATGTTCAACGTAGGGTGTTTCTCTCAGATTCACAATCTGTCCAGAGAGGCCAGACAGACAAAACCTTTAGGGATATGGGCATCTGGCCATTATTCAGCAAGTGCTCATTGCTTGCCTGCTGTGTCCCAGCTGAATTACCAGATTAAATCCCTGACCTTATACTGTTTTCCTTGCAGTGTAGGGGAAGACAATAAAACACGTATGTGAATAAATAAATAACATAATTTCAGGCAGTAGTGAGTGAGAAGGAGGAAAGTAAAATAGCTTGGAGGGATAGAGTAGTTCTGGGGCAGGGCTGGGGGAGCTCCTCCAGATACAGGGTATGGGGAAGACCTCCTTAAGCATCTGACTTGGAGCAGAGACCTCATGATGTGATAGTAAGACCCAGAGGATCACATGGAGGGAAGATCCTTGTAAGCATAGGGAGCCAGGGTAGAGGTGTTAATGTGGAAATGAGTTTGGAAAACATGGGCATCCCTCCTTCGTAACTGTGGCCAGAATATCTGCAGCGAAATAGTCTCATGGGTATAACAGGTTGACTTAATACATGTTGCTTGGGTGCGACAGTGAACTAGGCTGAGCGAAGAGCTATGGAAACCAACCCCCTCGGGGCGCCTGGGTGGCTCAGTCATTGGGCATCTGCCTTCGGCTCAGGTCATGATCCCAGAGTCACAGGATCGAGCCCCACATTGGCTCCCTGTTCGGTGGGAAGCCTGCTTCTCCTTCTCTCACTCCCCCTGCTTGTGTTCCCTCTCTCGCTGTGTTTCTGTCAAATAAAGAAATAAAAATCTTAAAAAAAAATTAAATGAATCCCTAATAGTCATGTTCAAAGGCGTGGCAATATAATTGAGACAAATGTATATGAATAATTCCAGTGAATAAATAAGGTAATGGTCTGGGAAGGGTGAAATAAAGTGTTTATTAATGTCAACAGTTAAAGTAAAAATGTTTTCACAGTGTGGAAGAGCTACTTTTTAAAAACATAATTTATTTTATTTTACTTTTTCTTAAAGATTTTATTTATTTATTTGACAGAGAGAGACACAGCAAGAGAGAGAACAGAAGCAGAGTGAGTGAGAGAAGGAGAAGCAGTCTCCCTGCTGAGTAGGGAGCCCCATGTGGGGCTCAATCCCAGGACTCCAGGATCATGACCCGAGCTGAAGGCAGACGTTTAACGACTGAGCCACCCAGGCGCCCCTATTTTATTTTACTTTTTCAGTGTTCCAAGATTCATTGTTTATGCATCACACCCAGTGCTCCATGCCATACATGCTCTCCTTAATACCTACCACCAGGCTCACTCATCCTCCCACCCCTCTCCCTTCCAAAACCCTCAGTTTTGTTTTTCAGGGTCCACAGTCTGTCATGCTTTGTCTCCCCCTCTGATTCGCCCCAGTTCACATTTCCTTTCCTTCTCTTACTGTCTTCCATGTTACTCCTTATGCTCCACAAGTAAGTGAAGTCATATGATACTTGACTTTCTCTGCTTGGCTCATTTCACTCAGGATAATCTCCTCCAGTCCTGTCCATGTTGCTACAAAAGTTGGGTATTCCTCTTTTCTGACAGAGGTGTAATAGTCCATTGCATATATGTACCATATCTTCTTTATCCATTCATCTGTTGAAGGGCATCTTGGCTCTTACCACAGTTTGGCGATTGTGGCCATTGCTGCTATGAACATTGGGGTACATATGACCCTTCTTTTTACTACATCTGTATCTTTGGGGTAAAGACACTGTAGAGCAATTGCAGGGTCATAGGGTAGCTCTATTTTTAATTTTTTAAGGAATCTCCACACTGTTTTCCAAAGTGGCTGCACCAACTTGCATTCCCACCAACAGTGTAAGAGGGTTCCCCTTTTCCCACAGCCTCTCCTTTCTTGTTAATTTTGACCATTCTAACTGGTGTAAGGTGGTATCTCAATGTGGTTTTGATTTGAATTTCCCTGATGGCTATTGATGATGAACATTTTTTTCATGTGTCCATTAGCCATTTGTGTGTCTTCTATGGAGAGGTGTCTGTTCATGTCTTCTGCCCATTTTTTGATGTGATCATCTATTTTGGGGGTATTGAGTGTGAGTAGTTCTTTATAGATCTTGGATATCAGTCCTTTGTCTGTAGTGTCATTTGTGAATATCTTCTCCCATTCTGTGGGTTGCCTCTTTGTTTTGTTGATTGTTTCCTTTGCTGTGCAGAACCTTATTTATTTTGATGAAGTCCCAAAAGTTCATTTTTGCTTTTGTTTCCTTTGCCTTTGGAGATGTACCTTGAAAGAAGTTGCTGTGTTTGATGTTGAAGAGGTTACTGCCTATGTTCTCCTCTAGGATTTTGATAGATTCCTGGCTCACAATGAGGTCTTTCATCCATTTCGAGTTTATCTTTGTGTATAGTGTAAGAGAATGGTCGAGATTCATTCTTCTATATGTTGCTGTCTAATTTTCCCAGCACCATTTATGAAGAGACTGTCTTTTTTCCACTGGACATTTTTTTTCCTGCTTTGTCGAAGATTATTTGACCATAGATTTGTGGGTCCATATCTGGACTCTCTATTCTGTTCCATTGGTCTATGTGTCTGTTTTTGTGCCAGTACCATGCTATTTTGGTGATCACAGCTTTGTAATAAAGCTTAAAATCAGATAACGTGATGTGCCCCCATTTTGTTTTTCTTTTCCAGCATTTCCTTAGCAATTTGGGGTCTTTTCTGGTTCCATAAAATTTTAGGATTATTTGTTCCAGCACTTTGAAAAATGCTGGTAGAATTTTGATTGAGATGGCATTGAAAGTATAGCTTGCTCTGGGCAATATAGATATTTTAACAACATTTACTCTTTTGATCCATGAATATGGAATGCTTTTCCATCTTTTTGTGTCTACTTAAATTTCTTTCATGAGTGGGGAAGAGCTACTTAAAAGTCCTTACCTGAATGAGGATGATGAGATCATTTCCTCAAGGGTTTGAGGCAGACAAATTGGAGAGAGAGAAACCCTCTAAAAATGTTGTCTTCTGACACCATCTTGCATAATTTTGGAGTGGATGGAAAGAGATCATAGACTCATGCATTCTGAAAATGTAAATGTAAATATGTGTAACTCAGAAGTCAGTGGAAGTCACTGCAACAGCAAAGGAAACAGTCAGCAAAACAAAGAGGCAACCCACGGAATGGGAGAGGATATTTGCAAATGACACTACAGACAAAGGGCTGGTATCCAAGATCTATAAATAACTACTCACACTCAACATCCAAAAAGAAGATGAATACATCAAAAAATGGGCAAGAGACACGAAGAGGCACTTCTTCATAGAAGATATACAAATGGCTAACAGACACATGAAAAAATGTTCATCATCACTAGCTATCAGGGAAATTCAAATCAAAATCACACTGAGATACCACCTTACACCAGTTAGAATGGTCAAAATTAACAAGACAGGAAACAACAAGTGTTGGAGAGCCTGTGGAGAAAGGGGAACCCTCTTACACTGTTGGTGGGAATGCAAGTTGGTGCAGCCACTTTGGAAAACAGTGTGGAGATTCCTTAAAAAATTAAAAATAGAGCTACCCTATGACCCTGCAATTGCACTACTGGGCATTTACCCCAAAGATACAGATGTAGTGAAAAGAAGGGCCATATGTACCTCAATGTTCATAGCAGCAGTGGCCACAATTGCCAAACTGTGGAACGAGCCAAGGTGCCCTTCAACAGATGAATGGATAAAGAAGATGTGGTACATATATACAATGGAATATTACGCCTCCATCAGAAAGGATGAATATCCAACTCTTGTAGCAACATGAACTGGATTGGAAGAGATTATGCTGAGTGAAATAAGCCAAGTAGATAAAGTCAAGTATCACATGGTTTCACTTACTTGTGGTGCATAAGGGGTAATATAGAGGACAGTAGGAGAAGGAAAGGAAATGGGAAATAGGGTAATTCGGGGAGGGAAACGAAACATGAGAGATTTTGGACTCAGAAACTGAGGGTCTTGGAGGGGAGAGGGTCGGGGGATGGGAGAGCCTGGTGGTGGGTACTGAGGGTATGTATTGCATGGAGCACTGGGTGTGGGGCATAAACAATGAATCTTGGAACACTGAAAAAATAAAATCAAATTAAAATTTAAAAAAAAGATACAGATGAGATTAGCTCCTACATGCCACACGGCTGTTCTGTGTTTTGGGAGAAGTTTGTGCTTGCTTCAATATTTCTGTAAATGGGGGGCTTTGTATTCCATGTTCACACCTGCACTTGACTCTTTTTTTCTACTAAAGTTCCCAGGAGGCCCTGTTTTTTTCAGTACCTGTACCAGTCAGCATTCTCCAAACAGAACCAATAGGATATATTTCTACTCTACTCAGCTTTTAGCAAGATATTTCCCAAATCCTATTCTTTTTGTCTCTCTCTTTCTCTCTGTGTGTATTTATGCATCTCCCTGGCTATAATTTGCACTCATTGTTTATAATAGAACAGCTAGCATTGTTTGTGTGAAGTTTAGAAAAGCAAAAGGAAAGCTAGTCATTAAACCAGGATGTTTGTGTTACAGATTTTTATAATGTAGTATGATAAAATTTTAAAATGTGAGTGCATGAATATATCTGTATATTCATACATTCCTTCATTTTGCATTTTTCATAATTGGCAATCTTAGCGCTTTTGATTTTTTTGTTTACTAAAAATGAATCATTCAGATATTAAATTTTGTATTTTCTTCTTTTAGATGAAAAAGGCTAATAAACAAAATGGAAATGCCATTGCTTATCGAATTACAGATATAAATCTCAACTCCTATGAGATTCTGGAATTGGAGATCTAGTTCAGAGATTATTTGCTCCAATAAACTTTTTCTGGAGATGTTATATGTAAATTTCTCTTCAGCACAGATTCAAAACATTTACTGCTCCAGGAAATAAACAGACTTTTTAAAAAAATTAGGAAGATATGATTCCGATAGCCAATAAGATTTGCAAATGAACTTAAAGTGATCTTGTTAGAAAAACAACCAGAATGACTTTGCAAGAACCTTGCCATTTGTAGAATCTAGAATCATTTTCAAACAAATATAATAAAGCCATCCTCCCTTAGCCACACATTTTCTTGTATTTTAAAGTAGTGATTGCCAAACACTATATTTATTTATGTTTATACCTATTTTTACTGCTGAAGAGGGCTAGATGTCTTGTCTAAACACCTCTCCTGTTGCTTAAAGGGAGATAAATTATAACAATTCAGATCCCCCATCTCACCCAGAAACTTGTCAGCATAGTAAGATATATGTGTAGCAAAAATTTCTTTGACAGTTCCTGTATTGACTTTATTATTGCATCATATAGTGCACATCTCTGGATAATGTCTGTTATAATTTGTGATAACAGGATTTATATTTTTGGATATAGTGAGGTAGTTGATAGCTCTATCCACCCGAATTTAATGGAGAGGGATCATTTTGTAAATGAGGAAACTCAATATTGTAAGGATGCAAATTCCTCCAACAGAATCTATAAATTGACATGTTATTTGGAATCACACTGAACAAGGTTCTTCACATTGAACATGTTATAAAATTTGTTTGGAAGAATAAAAAAGGTCCAAAACAATTGGACAAAGAATAAGAAGGGAAGCATTTCCCTTACTTGAAACCAATCCGTGGTACAAGGTATAGTAATTAAATGATTAAAACTAATAGATTAGTAGTCAGATTTTCCAAAATAGTTCTGGCATCTGATTTATGTCTCAGATGTTATAAGGAATAGCAGGAGCCATATGAGGGTCTGAGGACATGGGCAGAGCAGGAAATACTTAGAGGCAGTGGACAGTTGAGGTTCCCATTAGTTCGCCCCTTATCCAAGGCATTAGCTCCCAGGGGTATAAGAGGAACTTAAGCTTATCAATGCTGGAAGTGGTGTTGATACCAACCCAATGGGCAGTGTGTTGGGAGGTGTAGGGAAAAGACACCCTTTTTCCTCCATTAATTTAGATTCTTGACTGTGAACAAGGTGCCCTTGGACAGATCCTTAGACTAGGGCTCCCTTTATTGCAAACAATAGAAAATAAATCTTCCATGGGATCACAGAGCTAGTTCTGCCCCTACAAGGGGCAAGATTCTGCAGGAACTTGCCCACCCAGCTGTACTCCCCTTCTCTGAGATCAGCAGCAGCTCCAACCTGTCCAGCCTTTGAACTTGGCTGACGTTCTGATGATGTGTTGAGCAGCACACACTCTTGCTTGTTCCTGCAGGGCTTTATTGGCTCTGCAAGTTGTAAAACTCATAAAAGATGTTTTATCAGTGAAAGGAGCTAGCCTACAGGGAACGGATGATTACGGACGGAGGCTTCGTCTCCCGTGGTCTAATAACCATAGCCAGTTTTAAATATTACACATCATAATATCAATAAAGCCTTGGCCATTTATTATCTTCTTTTCAAATCTTCTCCTTTCAGTAAAAGATATTAAAAAAGGTCAGAGCTGCTGTCAGACCCCCGTGATAAAAAGCAGGATGGTGTTCAGGAAAATGGTAGTTCTCACAGTGTTCAGGACTATAAACTTTTTAAATTGAATTGTAAAAGTTTATAACTAATAAAGAAACTCTTTTAGGCAATTTTAATGTTATTTGGTCGTTTGGAATATTCCACAGATGGAAACAGATGGTAAGGTCATGAAGTGGGTGAGCATTCAGCATCATAAAATGCAAATACATTTTCTCCACATTAGAGATGTGGCAGTGGAGTCCCACTAACCTTATAGGTCATTATCTAGTTTCTACGAAGATCAGGTACTCGAACATGGCAACATAAATAGAGAAGGGGCTAGGGCTTCTTCTGGCGGGAAAGGAGCTGAGAACAGCCAACAGAGCTCCTGTTGGTAAAATAAATACGTATTTCCTATTTTCTCCTTCAATGACTTTGACCAATTCCTCTCTCGTGATGGGTAAAGAACAGTTCATCCTAGATGATAATAGAAATTCATTTTTAACCAAAGGTAATTTTAATAAGAGGATCGGTTTCTAGGAAGGTAAATATGCTAGATTACAAATTCCTTGAGGGTCGATTCCTGGTCTTTGATTTCAGTGTTATTCACTCATTGATTCAGCAAGTAATTAGTGAACATCTACTCTGTGCAGGGCATTGCTCTAGACAGTTAGGGTATATCAATGAATAAAATAGGGAAAAAAAGTCCCTTTGTGAAATTTACATTTGAGCAGGAGAGGTGAGGCAAAAAACAATACATAAAATTGGTAAGTAAATTAGTATGTTATTGTAAGCAAATAGTATGTTCAAAAGCAGGAAGTGCAAGAGAAAAAAAGAGTAAAGCAGATTTGATGTGATCAAGATGGCTGGGGGGAGGCATGAGGTCCCCCATAAATGAATTCCTATTGTTTTAATATGTATCCTGCAGACTTTTGTTGTACAGTGCCTACACATGCATACATTTTGAACAATGATCAGTTCTGATGAGTGCACAGCATTGTTGCTTCTTTTTATTCAGTAAACCCTATGTCATAAAATTCTCCTTGTCAATGACTATTTTTCTAAGATGTAAATAAATAAACACGGTAGTTAGGGAGGTTGTCTTGGAGAAGGGGCTACCTGAGGAGTGACTTGAAGGGAATGAGCCAGACACATGGGAAGAGCCTACAGGGAGGTCAGTATGGCTCTAGAGGCGACAGCAAGCAGGGGAGAAGTGAAGGAAAGCAGACAGGGAAGGGGCAGGTGGTGCTGAATCATTTAGGACACTGAGGGCCATTGTCAGCACTTTGGCTTTTACTTTGAGTGAAATGGGGTGCCTTGCAGGGTTGTAAATAGAGAAGTGACATGGCATAACTTACTACCTAAAAAGAGGTCTCTTAAAAAGACATCTGCACCCCCATGTCGTTGCAGCATTATTTACTAAAGCTAAGTTATTTTTATTTACCATAGCTAAATTTATTTACCATTATTTACCATAGCTAAGATATGGACAACAAAAGTGCCCATCAATGGATGAATGGATAAAGAAGGTGTGATAGAATACTTTAAGGTGCGATATATAATCTCACATATTATTCACCTACAGAAAAGGGGGAGATCATGACAATTATGATAATACAGATGGATCTTGAGGGCCTATACCAGTGAAATAAGTCAGAGAAAGTCGAATACTCTATGATCTCACTTATATGGAATCTAAGAGACCAAACTCGTAGAAGCAGAACAGATTGGTAGTTGACAGAGATGGGAGGTTGGGAGTAGAAAAATGGTGAGAGTGTTCAAAAGTTCTAAGTTAAAGTTCTAAGGTAATTAAGTTCTGAAGATTTAATGAACAGCATGGTGGCTATAGTTAACACGACTGTATTGTATATTTTGAAAATGTATTTGAAAATTGTTAGATCTCTTTTAAAAATAATTAGAGAGAGAGAGAGAAAGACCATAAGTAGAGGGGATGGGTAGAGGGAGAAGCAGACTTCCTGCTAAGCAGGGGGAGCTCATGTGGGACCCAATCCCAGGACCCTGGGATCATGACCTGAGCTGAAGGCAGACACTTAACGACTGAGCTACCCAGGCATCCTAAGAGAGTAGATCTTAAAAGTTCTCATGAGAAAAAATTGTAACTATGTGTGATGGTGATGTGCAATGAAACTTAACTGTAGTGACCATTTTGTGATATATACTTGTGTGTGTGTGTATATATATATATATATATATATATATATTATACTTTTATACTCGTATCAAGTCATTATGTTCTACAACTAAAACAAATATAGTGTTATATGGCAATTACATATGGATAAACTAGAAAAAGATGAACCCTCCGGAGACTGGTCAAAAATACACTGTTAGTAGGCAGGAGGTGAAGCAAAAAGACGAGTGAGGAAACTGTGCCCATAATCCTGGAGAAATGAGAATACTCAGACCAAGTGGGGCATCGGAGACGGTGGGAGGTGATCAGACTCACTATATTTGACCCTAGAGCTGACGAGTTCCTGCAGATTCTGTGTGCACTGTCTCAGAAAGGAGGAGCCAGGGAGAGCTCCAGGTCTTGGCCTGACCAACTGATGGACAAAGCTATCATTTCCCTAAAGGTGGAAGGCTGCAGGAGGAAGTGGTTTCATTTCCATTTTGGACAAGTTGAGTTTGAGGGGTCTGTTAGTCATCCAAGTACAGATGACAAGTAGGTAGTTGGATATTTGGCAGAGTGACAAATTTGAGGGAAAGGTCTGGCTTAGGGATATGAATTTGGAAGTGACCAACACATCTGATATTTAAATCTAAATGTCATCTGATATCCGATATTTAAGCTATGAGAGTGGATGAGATCCCTACAGGCGTGAGTACACAGAGAGAAACAAGAGGTCTCAGAAGTGACTTTGTCACGAGCTCAGTAAAAGTAGAATAAACAAAAATGGGATGAATCATAACAGAAATGAGCACATTTCTCCACAAAATGGTAACACAGATAAAGAGTCTTAGATATGTAGTTCATGAAAGCAATACTGTAGAGTTATTTATAATTTGAAACGTGGTTTCTTCTAGATCCAAGATGGAAGTGGGGACCTGAAGAGGAAGGTCACAGGGAGAGGAGAGTAATCACAACTGCGCCATATTTGTTCACTCGTTATGTATTCCTTCCCTCCAACAGATACATTTTACGGGCCTAGCATGTGGTGGGCATTAATCACTCACGTTGGGCACTTGCAAAGTTTTGCCACGCAGCATCCGTTTCTTCTTTCTGACCATCTTAATTTCCTTCCAGGCATCACTGCTCCCGGCGGTGGGCTGCCCTCCAGAGGCAGTGAGTCCACAAACCTGCACGACATGGGTTCTACCAAGAGACCGTCATGTGACCTAGGCTTGGCCAACTAGATTCTCTGCACCAGCATTTCGGCCTTTCCGCAATGAAAGAAGAAACGACTAGTGACCCAACAGAATAGGATTCAAGTCACCATCACGAGCCACACATATAACTTTAAATTTTCTAACAGCTACCAAAATAAGGTAAGAAGAAACAAGTCTAGCTAATTTTAATTCTATACCTTATTTGATCCCATAGATCCAAAGCATCGTCAACGGGTAATTGTTATAAAAATTATTCACAAAGTTTTACATTATTTTCCTTGTACAAAGTCTTTGGAATCAGATGCATGTTGCAACTCTTTTCAGACCAGCGATATTTCGATACTCTGTCACCACATGTGGGGTGTCACTGTGTTGCAGGGGGTAGGATCTGAGTTCATTCATTTCAGCAGCAGCTCATTAAGCAGACAGTACTTTCTGCAGGCTCTCAGCAGCAGGGCTTGCTTTCTGACCCTCCAGAACTTCCTCAGTCTTTGGGAAGCCCTCTCCATGGTGTCCCACCTCCTGGTAGGAACAAGTTAGTAAGTTTCCAGCAGCCTGGAATGCAGCTTTTTTTGCTTAGGTTGCTAGAGTAATTTCCTCTTCCTTGCACTCAAAGAAATCTCACTGCTCTACTCCTTTTCTAATGGAAAACAAAGAAGGATGTGTGATACATCAAGACCTTTTCACAAGGGCGGAGTCAAGAAGATTAAACCTTCAAAAAGGATAATATAAGTCTGGATGTGTTCGGATGGAAAAAAAAATCTCCAAAATAGAGCTTTAGGCAAAAAGACAAAAATGCATAAAATGTGTACAATGTGATCCTGTTTGTATGATTTCTTCAAAAACCACACGTGAGTATATTTGTGGGCACGTACACACATACAATTATTACACGGAAAGGAACAAACTTGCAGAACAAGGTAACTTTTAGAAAACATGGGTGGGCAGTGGGCAACAGGTAGGTTATGGGCAGAATTGTGTTGTGAACCCCAGTCGTGTGTTGAAGTCCTAACCCCCAGTACCTCAGAATGTGACCATGTTGGGAAAGGGGTCTTTGCAGAGGTAATTAAGTTAAAATGACCTCACTCGAGTGGCCCCTAAACCAATATGACTGCTGTCCTTACAAGAATCTGAGATTCGGCTACACCACATATGATAAAAGAGAGAGAAGGCAATGTGAAGACACAGGGAGTAGATGGCCATTTCCAAGCCAAGGAGAGAGGCCCGGAGTAGATTCTTCTCTCATGGCCCTTAGAAGAGCCCAATCCTGCCAGTACCTGAGTCTCAGACTTCTAGTATCTCTGTAACTGTGAGAAAACAAATTTCAGTTGTGGAACTCACCTCATCTATGACCGTCTGCTGTGGCAGCCCAAGAAAGCTCATATGAGGATGCAGTTAAAAAGAAAGGTGAGGGGCGCCTGGGTGGCTCAGTTGGTTAAGTGACTGCCTTCGGCTCAGGTTATGATCCCGGGGACCTGGGATCAAGACCCACATCGGGCTCCCTGCTCTGCGGGAAGCCTGCTTCTCCCTCTCTCACTCCCCCTGCTTGTGTTCCCTCTCTGGCTGTGTTTCTCTCTGTCAAATAAATAAAAAAATCTTAAAAAAAAAAAAAAGAAAAAAGAAAGGTGCACTTCTACTTACTTTAAAGTTTCCGTTCTAATATTTTTACAAGAAGTACTTCTACATAAACATCAAGAAATGGAAATATTACAAAAAGAAGACTCGGGGGCCTCCCTTACCTTCCCGTGTCCCTCTACTTACTTCTTTGTATACATTCCCTTCTTGAAATTTCCCCATACATGAAGCAGGCTCCTAGGACACTGATGTCTCCAACGGGAGGAAGGTAGAACTTATGACTGAACTCTTCCTTGTTCAGTTAATGTACTTGCCTGCCTTTTTAACTGTGGGCACACTAGATGCTCATTGGAATGATTAGGGAGTCACCTTTGTTTTATTTCACTCTCAGTTCTCTTGTCAAGTTCATTATCATATTTTATGAAGTTCCTCATCTGGAACTATGCAAGTTACAGGTCTTTGCCTATAGGCAACAGGATATATACCTTATAATCTTAAGCAGAAAAAAATAATTCATTGAAAAGAAAGAAGGGACCTAACAGCTTCCAAAATGAAGCTCTAGAAACAGGTTTGGGAAAAAAAAACAAGAAAGCAGCAAAGTTCATGGGTGGAGAGGAGCCATAGCCAGAAATGATGAACTCTTGCTTGAGGATGTCACCAATGAAGTTGATCAGCCTATGCTTGCTCTTTTTTTGTTGTTGTTTCTGAATCCTTTTCTTTAGAATTGCATACTCAAAGGAAAAATTGTCTGATAAGCTTATGTTGGCTCAGAGGCCCATCCCTTCATCAGGAAAGACAGGGCACTCTCTCCAGCAGGGAAAGTGCTCACTGCAAGGCAGACCCAATGTGCTTGTGCCAGAAGAAGGGGAGTCTGGGTAATAAATAGAACTTGTCTCTTGGATGGTAATTGATTTGTTTATTCCACAATGTAAAATTATCTGACCAGGGGCCATGTTCTGTAGGAAGACATTTCCTATTGCGTCATCTCCCAAAGGGCAGAGCTGGATTTATGGTTTTTTTTTGTTTGTTTGTTTGTTTGTTTAAGATTTTATTTATTTATTTGACAGAGAGAAACACAGCGAGAGAGGGAACACAAGCAGGGGGAGTGAGAGAGGGAGAAGCAGGCCTCCCTCCGAGCAGGGAGCCCGATGTGGGACTTGATCCCAGGTCTCTGGGATCGTGTCCTGAGCCGAAGGCAGTCGCTTAACCAACTGAGCCACCCAGGCACCCCTGGATTTATGGGTTTCTTACACAACATCCAAGATGATGAGTGATTGATACTTGTCTAGAACTATAATGTGAAGTAAATTCCATTACATTTTGCCTAGATAGCTTTCTTTATACTTATTGTATGGGTCCCTTCACTAGGTTTTGCTTCTTACTAGAAAGTTGGTCTCCCCTTTCAAGACAGTGATCACTGTGTTGACCAGAACTTACCTCATTTTTCAGGTAATTGAAAAATCTATCCAACAGCTGCATCAGTGGGGAAAAAGAAATGTAGACTCTTAAAGTCTCTTCCTTTCATCAATGTATTTACAGACCCAGGGAAGGTTTGATTTAGTCTCTTTAGGAAACAAATTTTAGAAACACATTCCTTAAAGTTTAGAATTAAGTTATTGAAAGGTATATATAATTATGGCCCAAGCACTTGATTTATTAACTCCAGGAGCATGTTACATGGATTTGGGCTATGATTATGAAATCAGTTTTATTTTTCCCTAATTAAATATTGAAGTATGGGTCTAGATTTTAATCATACTCCTCCAAAGTGACTTTGGTTGAGATCTGGTAACGCAGTGGAAACAGTGTGAGCTCCTGGAATCAGGCAGACCTGTGTATGGTCCATGCGAAACTGGTTCTCATTCCAGGTGCAGAATCTGCAGGGTGTGCGCCTTCTGGAGGAGAATGCGTGGGCAAATTCAACAAATGTAAGTGCCTTTTCATTCATGCTCCTTCTTAAAAAGCTTTTTATTCTTTTTAAAGTTGAAGTGTAATTAATATACAATGTTACATTAGTTTCAGGTGTACAACATAGCGATTTGACATTTTTATGCATTACTCATCACTCACCATGATAAGTGTAGTCCCCATCTGTCACCATGCAGTGTGATTACAGTACTATCATCTGTATTCCCTGTGCTGTATTTTCATCTCCATGATTTATTTATTTGAGCGGCTGTGCTGGACAGAAGAGAAAGGGGCAAGACAGTTGCAGGCACATAATCTGAACTGGGACCTGAGTTCAGATGTGAAATCTGCCCTGTTTTGGCCACATGACTGCAGCTAAGTTGCTTAAATTCACAGAGCCTTAGTTTCTTCTTCTGTAGAATGGGGCTAAAGTATCTATTTCTTACTGTGATCTTTAGGATCAGATGAGACACTTTAGGTGTCTATTTCCTGCACACAGTGAGTACTCAGTAAATTGTAACCATTACAATTTGGCAACTAACATTTTGCATGACTGACTCCTTTCTGTTCCCTAGAGCAAACATTCTGTAACTCATTTAAAGCAGCTCAATGGTTACTGGTTTCTTTAAGCTGTGTAGGGCTCTTTGGTTTGTATGAATACAACAGTTGCGACCAGAAAGCAGAGCAAATCATATAACCTGCAATTTCCTAAAATGCTTCTAGAACACTAGCCCGCCATATGATGTAACAAAATGGGTCATCAGAAACATGTTTTCAGTTCAAACAGAAGTGGGAAAATCGTAATAAAAGTCAAACTGCTATGTTTATTGCAGGACTTTTCAGAGCCTTTAAAATATACTGTCATGCATTGTGACTTTCCAGAGGCAAATTGTGCAGCAGAATTTTCTAATTTGACAAAACAACAATAACAACAACACAAAAAACACCACCACCAACAAAAAAACCCCCACATTAATATGAGGTTAGGATAGTCAGAAAACACCGTGAAGAAGGGATGGCATTGCTGTGGTACCAGCCACTTGCCAAGTGGCATGAGAAGTATTCACAGCAGACAGTCCAACTTGCCCACAGCGGCCATTGGGAATGTAATCTAGTTCCTCTTGAAAAGCAGAATTCCCCCCCTCCACACCCGAATTGAGTTGCAGCCTATGAGGGAGAAACAAATTGCCACCCCACTGTTCACACTTCTGCTCTATCTGTAAATGTTAGGAACTACTGTAAAAAGACATTTGAATTCCTGTGGCAATAAATATGCAAATACAGATTTTCTCCAAATATGGCTAGGGCATCATTTCCCCCCCTTTTCCACCTCAGAGTCCCTAAACAGGTTTGAATCTGTTGACAAAGCTTTTTAAAACCATCTAGCTGACTTTTTCTTTTGTATGCTAGCAATCTGTTCACCATATTCCCAGGGAACTCAGATGGAGTGCTCTCTCTCTTTCCCTCTCTCTCCCTCCCTCTCTTACTCCCTCCTTCCCTGGCTCTCCTCCCCTCCCCCTTTCTTTTTTCTTGGGAGACTTGCCCCTGGATGGACAAACTGAAACTCATTCTATCACTTGCAATCAAAACCAGAATTTAGTCAATCCCAATCTATGCCATTGGCTAAGTAATTACTTGAAATTTGTTACCCACAGTTTAACTCTGTTTGTCCCCCCACCATTGATATCAGAGGAGTTTTACTGCAGAAGAATGAGGTCCTATTCTTTATGTGCGAAACATTCTAGTTTTCCTCAGACTTCTGTGCCCAAGTGAATCTCAGGCAAAAAAATAAAGTTCTGCACATCCATCAACATTTAGAAGGGCGGTGGACGTTTCCACCTAGAGCTGAAGCTGAAGATTGAACATGAAAAGAAAAAAAAATCTTGTGGTGTATAAAGAATTGTGTGAAGCTTACATTTAAGATAGAAGAGGACCATTTTCTAAGGTTTACGTGATGCTGCTTGGGCAAGATTTTCTTTAGTCTCTTTATCATTAAATTAAATGATAATATGCACAATTTCAGGATGTTAATGGCGATAGGCACTAAAGTGAGATATAGTCATGTGTTCATACTTATGGGAGGAGTGATTGGAGCTTTGCAAGAGTGAGGCAGAATTGGGGAACAATGCAGATAGGATTGATGATGTAAAAATAGATTCTGCACCTTAATGTGAGTGTCTGTGCTGCCCACTCAAGTACTTCCAGGGCCTGGGGGATTGTGGGCACACAGTAAGGGCTCAATAATTGCTTATTTAAGGAAAAAATAGATATCTTCAGAGAGGCAGCTTCCAACATGGACACTGATCCCCTCTATCTATGGAGGTGTATTCATGGCTAAGTTATATCATAACTAAGAGGCATGGCATCATAGTCAACACTGGCTTCGGGGTCAGAGTCTTGGGTTAAGGGCAGGGTCAGCCCTGTCCCATCTGTATGGCTTTGTGCAAGTTACCAAGTCTAAGCCTTACCCTCCTCATCTCTACAGTGGAGACGATGATCAGTAAGACGCATTCAGAGCAAAGATTGGTTAAAACAAGTTATGTCAAACAGCTTTGCATTGCACCTGGCATATTGTAAGCCTTCACTAAATATTAATATGATGATGATAAACTTTGTATCAAATCAGTTCAAACAGAGTAAGTCCTCAGGTAGAGTAGTATAGAACCAGATGCTAGGCAGTGTAAATTTTATATACTAACATATTAATGCAATCACTGGGTCCAAAATGCAGATGTGGCATTACATGTCACTGTCTTTAAATCACTGTCCCTCATCCCTAGCTCCACCCGGCACTGTGAGAAACATCAGGGTCATAGTTGATCGCACATCCCATGGAGTGTCATATAAATAATCATTTGGAAAGGTTGCTCTGGGTCAGTGGTTTTCAACAAGGGACAGGTTTGTCACCCCGACCCCAAGAACACTCAGCAATATCTGGAGTCATTTTTGGTTGTCACAACTGTGGGGATGGGGGCAACAGAGTGAGCTCTGGGTTTCTGGTGGGGCGTGAGGGCAGGAAGGAGAATGATCACGGCGTCCAAACTTGGGAGTTTGGGTTTAAAAAATATGTGACTTTAAAGACTCCATCAGAGTCAACATTTCTCGAGGATGAATGATTTATAAATTTATTTTACGAGTTTGGAAAAGGGTTCAGTCAGGTGGCCCAGTTTTTTGGGTTTTTTTTTAAGATTTTATTTATTTGTTTGACAGAGAGAGACACAGCTAGAGAGGGAACACAAGAAGGGGGAGTGAGAGAGGGAGAAGCAGGCTTCCTGCTGAGCAGGGCCCGAAGCGGGGCTGGAGCCTGATGCGGGGTTCGATCCCAGGACTCCAGGATCATGACCTGAGCCGAAGGCAGATGCTTAATGACTGAGCCACCCAGGTGACCCTCACGTGGCCCAGTTTAGCTGTGAGAACTGGGGAGCAAGATCGTTCTGGGGAGCCCAAATCTGTCACACCTCCTAGGGTCCAGTGACTGGGTGGCAGGGCCTGCAGCCATATGAGAATATGCCTTGAGCAAATACTCTGCTCCAGAACACTTATAATGAGTCGTTTTAAAATACTCGAGTGCACTGACTGGTGACAAAGATTCTAATTAACCCAGATTCCACTAAATATAGGAAAAGCTCATTGCAATTAGGCAGAGTTATTTCATTAGTTGGTGAGGTAGGCAGAGAAAATAAATTCTGGGGAATAACGATACTAACAACAACATCTCTTGTTTATTAAGCTTGGACACGGCGTTACAGGCTGCGGTAGAGAGCGGGATGAGGAGAACCTTCGGGTCTGGAGTTTTTCTCCAGCCCTATCGCCTACGAGCTGTGGGAGTCTGGGAAATTTATTTTTTTCCTTTCTGCCACTTCTGTTTTGATCTGTTAAATGGGAACTGTAGTAATATGTGTGTCGTGGGACTGTGGTGAGAAGGCAAAAGAATCAAGTCTCTAGAACCCTCAGTGCAGTGACTGATGCATATGTTTCCAGGAAAAGTGAGGTAATTCTCTTTGGAATAATCCTTACAAAGACTGTGTGGAAAGGAGATATTTAAAGACGAGAACATTGAGAAATGGGAAAACTGTGTCAGAAAGAGACGAGGAGAGTTGTCTAAATTCCCACAAGTAGTGAGTAGCCAAACTGGGTCGAATTCCAGAGCCCACTTGGTAACCCTCGACCTGGAGGGGTGTCTGTCACATCTAAGGACACAGTACATACCTATCGAAGAAAGCTCTCCTACGCTGTCTCTCCAGGGATGGACATTTTTTAAGCTGATTTTGCCATTTGTTACCCTGTCACTGTTGTTTCCATCCCAAGAATGGGTTCTCAGGTCTCCAGCGAGTGCATTAGATGATTCGAAAAATGTAAATGGCGCATTTCACACTTGGAAAGTTGCCCATGGAGGAAGAGTGAAAGGTGTGTCAGTGTTTCCGCCAAGAACTAGTTCTCAGCAGAGCAGAGTAACATCGGGAGGTGACTGTGTGCTCTGATCACCTTGCCTGGATCTTGTCACTGTAGCGACCTTCAGGTGTACCCTATTCGCTGGAAGAGGCCTGGGGGGGAGAGTCAAGTCTGTAGGCTGCCTAGCAAAATTAGGAAGAGCCCACAGCGTGTGTGTGTGTGTGTGTGTGTGTGTGTGTGTGTGTGTGTGTTCATGTGCTTGTGCCTCTGTTGGTATGTGTATATGCCTGTGTGAGTGTGTGTGTCTGTGTGCGTGAGGGTGTGTATGTGTGTGTGTGCACATGCACACGTGCGTGTGTTTGTGCCTGTGGGTGTGCACTCTGGTGCAGACCTGAAGCAGCCTTCACCACACAGTCACCCTGACCTCGACATTGATGAGGCTGACATTGGAATCCTGGGAGTAACTTCAAGTTGGGCTCCTCCTAATTATATTTAATTGCACAGCCCTGGATTTGACACTGAATTCCGTTTTAAATGGATGGTGTGAAGGGTTGACCGTGTGTCTCCCCAGCTTGACAGCATTGAGATGGAAGCCAGGGTAGCTGATGAGCATGGCCCCACCCACAGCCCTGAAGGCCTTCTGTGGGAACCAGGGTTCAAAATCACAGTCCTGCTCGGCTGTGACCGCCCAGCACTCACGCCTGCCTCTGCCCACCCCTGCTGCCTTCATTGCTTACACTTTTTTACCATTTGATTTTTTTCTGGCTCATTTTTTGGCCCAGTCTTCTGACGATGGGTGAATTGAGAAAATAAATATCAGAAATGATTCCAGTTGTTAAATTCATCAGTGTCCTCCCCAGAACGAGACTCCGACTGTGTCATTTGATGCAACTGTCTACACTGAGCCCAGCCGGGGTCTCTTTCCAGCAACTATTTTTTACATATTTTAATACCAAAAACTTTTCTCAGGTTCACCTAGGTTTTAAAATATTTTATTTTGTTGACTATTTCCTTTGCTGTGCAGAAGCTTTTTATCTTGATGAAGTCCCAAAAGTTCCTTTTTATTTTTGCTTCCTTTGCCTTTGGAGATGTGTCTTTTTTTTATATATATATTTTATTTATTTATTTGACAGAGAGAAACATAGCGAGAGAGGGAACACAAGCAAGGGGAGTGAGAGAAGGAGAAGCAGGCTTCCCACCAAGCAGGAAGCCTGATGTGGGGCTTGATCCCGGGTCTCCCAGATCATGACCTGAGCTGAAGGCAGTTGCTTAACCAACTGAGCCACCCAGGCGCCCCTGGAGACATGTCTTGAAAGAAGTTGCTGTGGCCGATGTCAAAGAGGTTACTACGTATGTTCTTCCTTAGGATTTTGATGGATTCCTGTCTCACATGAGGTCTTTCATCTATTTTGAGTTTATCTTTGTGTGTGGTGTAAGAGAATCCTTGAGTTTCATTCTTCTATACGTAGCTGTCCAATTTTCCCAGTGCTGTTTATTAAAGAGAGTGTCTTTTTTCCATGTGATATTTTTTTCCTGCTTTGTCGAAGATTATTTGACTGTATAGTTGAGGGTCCATATCTGGACTCTCTAGTCTGTTCCGTTGGTCTATGTGTCTGTTTTTGTGCCAGTATCGTGCTGTCTTGGGGATCACAGCTTTGTAATAGAGCTTAAAATCAGGCAACATGCTGCCCCCAGCTTTGCTTTTCTTTTTCAACATTCCTTGGTGATTCGGGGTCTTTTCTGGTTCCATACAAATTTTAGGATTGTTTGTTCCAAACAAAGAGGCTGCTCACAGAATGGGAGAAAATATTTGCAAGTGACACAACAAAGGACTGATATTCCAGATCTATAAAGAATTTCTCAAACTCAGCACCCCCCCCAAAAAAGATAATCAAGTAAAAAAATGGGTAGAAGACATGAGCAGACCCTTCCCTAAAGAAGACATAGAAATGGCTAACAGATGCATGAAAAAGTGTTCATCATCATTAGCCATCAGGGAAATTCACACATTGAGATACCACCTTACACCAGTTAGAATGGTAAAAATTGCAAGAAACAACAAATATTGGAGAAATTGTGGAGAAAGGGGAACCCTCTTCCACTGTTGGTGGGGATGCAAATTAGTGCAGGCCACTTTGGAAAACATTGTGGAGATTCCTTAAAAAATTAAAAATAGAGCTACCCTATGACCCTGCAATTGCACTACTAGGTATTTACCCCAAAGATACAGATGTAGTGGAAAGAAGGGTCATATGCCCCCCAGTGTTCATAGCAGTAATGGCCACAATCGCCAAACTGGAAAGAGCCAAGATGCCCTTCAACAGACGAATGGATAAAGAAGATGTGGTCCATATATAGAAGGGAATATTACACCTTCATCAGAAAAGACGAATACCCAACTTTTGTATCAATATGGACAGTACTGGAGGATATTATGCTGAGTGAAATAAGTCAAGCAGAAAAAGTCAATTATGATATCGTTTCACTTATTTATGGAACATAAGGAATAGCACGGAGGACATTAAGAAAAGGAAGGGGAAGATGAAGAAGGAGAAACAGGAGTGGGAGATGAACAATGAGAGAGTATGGACTCTGGGAAACAAACTGAAGGTGTTAGAAGGGGGGTAGGGGATGGAGGGATGGGTGAACCTGGTGATGGGTATTAAGGAGGGCAGTACTGCATGGAGCATTGGGTGTTACACACAAACAATGAGTCATGGAACACTACATCAAAAACTAATGATGTACTGTATGGTGACCTACAACACAATAAAAAAATAAAATAGATATCTCTGGTATTGATTCTTTATATTCTATAAATATAGAACTATCTACTCTCTGAACTAGCAGTTCCCTTTGTAAAAATTTATTCTGCTAATTTTTATTTTTGCTCATGTAGTGTAGTAGGATAGACTATAATGATGTCCATTCATCATTATTTGTAACTTAATTGTTCATTTCATGCATTTTTTTTTTTTAGTATTCACTGTTTTCAAAGCCTTAAGGAATCAGTTGTAAACAAACACTTTAATTTGTTTTTCTTTCCCTCATAGAGCTTATGTTCTTCTTGGGAAAGATAGACCATAAAAAGCATAAATAATTAAATAAGCAATATTAAATAGTGAGGGGGGAATAGGAAATTTGCAGGGGGTGTATGTGTGATTGTAAATATGGTTGCAAGAAAGGCATTATTGAGAACTGACATCTGAACAAACACCAGAAAGAGGGAGGATGGGGCTGATGTTGAAGTCTTGGGGAGAGCGAGCTCTGAGCAAAGGCCCTGAGGAAGGGTGGCACCTAGCATGTTCAAGGGACAGCAGAGAGACTGTGTGGCTGGAACAGAGAAAACCAGGAAAAAATGAGGAAAGAGGTTTGGTCAGAAAAGTGACAAGTGGGAGCAGGATCAGAGCACAGGGACTGACTGGTGGTGACCCTGGATTTTACTTGAGGTGAGGTGAGAACAAGAGGACGGTTCTGAGCGGAGGAATGACTTGATGTGCCTGGTGTTTTAATCAGATCACTCAGGCTGCCGAGTGGGATTAGACTGCATGGAGGGGAGGGCCAGAGCGAGACCAGGGAGGACGCCATTGTGAACCTCTAGTAGAAACAGAATAGGAACCTGGGCCAGCTGGAAGTGGTGACATTCAGTCAGAACTGGATATATCCGTAGGTAGAAACTGGGAGGGTTACAAAGTACCCACTGTCTATCAGGAGGGTGGTAGTTTTAAAACAATCACAGCATAGCCATTCAATAAAATAATGAGAATGAGCTTTAAAAATATTTCTATGTCACATAGTTGCATGAAAGCATCAAGATAAATAGCAACAGGATAGTAAAATTCCAAAGTTATAAACACACACACACACACACACACACACACATATACATATATGCCATTTTCATTTTTTTAAAAAAATTTAAATACATCAAATTAGAACAGTCTTTCCTCTGAGACGGGAAAGTACAGTTGGGGCATGAAAGGGAAGTTTTAAGTTTTAACTTGGTTAGCTTTTGCAGTTTTTTTGTTTCCCAGTGGGGGCAGTCCATTCACTGCTTTTCATTATTTTTTTATAAAAGAAGAAGGGGGAATATTCCAAAGAGGAAAATACTCATCTTCTCAAGCTTCCAAAGACCTTTCAGTAAAGACCTTCACTAAGCCCATACCCCACCAATCAGGCATCTGTGTTCCACAAAGGTCATTGTCAACGTTTGCTTCAGAGTTTGGTTTCCTGTTGCCAAATAAAGGATGTTTGGGGAAAACGCAATCTTTTCCCCTTCTCTGTGGTGCCTAAGAACAAAATTGGGTGCTGTTGATTTGCAGTTAGAGTCTCCTTCAGGGAAGCAAATTCTAATAACGCTTCACCTGACAGCAGTCAGAGTTGAGGTGGAAGATGAAATACTTTCAGGAAATCAAAAAATTGCCCTTCTAGTGTATGCTGGGGGCCACGTGAAATGAAACAGCACTTTCTAGGTGTATGTGCCTCTTCCGGTTTACAGGTTCTGTCCTCCAAGGACTCACGGAGGTCCAGTGACAGCACATCAATGGATTAATGCAGTGTGATGGTTGTGGGGCACCTGGGTGGCTCAGTCAGTTAAGCATCTCTCTTCAGTTCAGGTCATGATCTCAGGGTCCTGGGATCCAGTCCTGTGTCGGGCTCCCTGCTCAGTGCCTCTCCCCCTTGTTCGTGCTCTCTCCCTCTCTCAAATAAATGAATAAAATATTAACCAAAAAAGAAGGAGGAGGAGAAGGAAGAGGAAGAAGAGGAGGAGGAGGAGGAGGAGGAGGAGGAGGAGGAGAAGAAGAAGAAGAAGAAGAAGAAGAAGAAGAAGAAGAAGAAGAAGAAGAAGAAATAATAGTGTGCCAAAGACCTAATCCCCCAACTCTGATCAGATTTTCTGTGAAGTGCTGCCCTTACCAGGAATCTAGGCATTTGAGGAAGAAGAGAGTTTTATAATTTCAAGGCAATTTATAATATCCAATGGCACATCTGGGATTTATATTTGACTTTTTCCAAATATGATATTAACGAAAATAGCTGCAATCCTACTATATGCAGCTCTCAAATAGTCAACGGTGATCCATATAATGGAAGTTGTCATATTTATCAGGACTAGCAACAGTTACCATATAATTATTTGCCAACTGTGAGTCCACTGTGACTGACTCATTTTTTAAAATACGTGAAATCAGACATTTGATAGACTGTCAAAAAATGCCACCACTCGAAAATTTCTTTTGCTTAAGGGCACTAGAGACAAGGCATGGTGCCACATATGGATTTCTTTGAGTTTGGAAGTCTGCCATCAGCAAGGGCAGGGCCACCCGTGGATTTACTGCTGCTGCATCAGATTGGGAAAAAAACTGAATTATAAAGAACATCATTTGCAAGTTGTACCTTCCATTGAAATGGTGACTGCTTAAAACTTGTCAGAGTGTTGAGTCCCTCTGCTTTTTTTTTTTTTTTTAAGGCATTTGCCATTTTTACAGATTGAAACATCAAAGAGCATGAGTTAGCTGCAAGAAGACATTAACCACACTGGTATTCCCCAAAGGAGTTGATGCCAGAAAAGAGTTTAGCTATGTGGTTCTCAACCCAGTAACAGTGGTTCCTGCTCAGGGAATACGCAGCAATGTCTGGAGATATTTTTGCTTATCACAACTTGGGCCAGGTGGACCCCTGGAATCTAGGCGAGGGATGCTGCTAAACATCTTCCAATGCATAGGATGGCCCATCTGCAACACAGACATGTCCTTCCCCTTGGGTGCTCCTGATCCTGAATTTATCATAAAACCAGAGATGCCCGTCGGCGTGCCTGTTAACATAGCTAACTTAAGGCCAAATGATAACATACTATGTTAATTGGCTTGGGCTTCCACAACGAAATACCACAGACTGAGTAGCTGAACTAACAGAAATTTATTTTCTTACAGTTTAGGAGGCTGGAAGCCTGACGCCGGAATGCTAGTATGGCCGGGTTCTAGTGCGAGCTCTCCTGCCGGCTTGTTGATGGCCGCCTTCTTGTTCTGTGCTCACTCAGACTTTCCTAGGTGTGTGAGCTCAGAGAGAAACAGAGAGGGCAACCTCTCTGGTATCTCTTCTTATAAGGGCACTAATTCCATCATGAGGACCCCACTCTCATGGCCTCATCTACCTCGGCTTACCCCCTCAAAAGGCCCGTCTGCAAATATCTTCACATTGGGGATTAGCGCTCTGCTATGGCCTGAATTGTTTGTGTCTCCCCACAAACTCCTTTTGAAATCCTAACCCCCAAAGGTGATGATGTTAGTAAGTGGTACCTTTGGGAATTTAAGGTCGAGCCCTCATGATTGGGATGGGTCTCCTTCTAAAAGAGACCCCACAGCGCTCCTTAGCTACATCCAGGGAGCATAAATGGGTTCTAATCCAGGGCATCCCCTGTCTCTGGAATGAGGAGACTACACAACATGATCATCTGGATTTTAGAAAAATTACAGATTAGTATTAGTCTGTATTCCTCATTCCTGCATTTTTTTTTTTAGTAGAAAACATGTACTATAGTTATCTTTTTTCCACCCGTAAAAAGTGTGGCTATTTTCCAAAGAACAAAGGACACTTGGACTCCTCAGCAGAGGAATGGTGTGGTCTGGGTTACAGTTTGTAAAGGTCCCTCTGATTTCTCTGTGGGGAAAGTGCAGGTAAAGTCATCAAGAGTGAAAGCATTGAGAAGTCTGGAGACTCTCCAGAGTCTAAGTGGGAAACAATGATGGGGCAGCTGTAGAGATGGAGAGAAGAAGAAGAAGATTTCAAAGATACTTTCACAGATCAACATGATGGATGATAGAAAGGACTCAAGAACTCTTATGACTGGCAGGCGAATGGAAGCTTCATTTAACAAGATGGCGAAGTCTGGGGGAGGAAAAGACTTTGAGTGCCCATGTGAGGCAGGATGGGGTAAGGGCTCGAATCAGAAACTTTGCATTAGATGCACTAAGTGGAAGATAGAAGCTGAATGTCAAGTAGTCATCATGTATATACAGATGCCTCTGGAGGTCAGAGGATGGCTGTGGGCAAGAGACTAGTATTTGAGCATTGTAGCATATAAACGGTGTTTAGGGATATGGTTTGGATAAGACCTTTCTGATTAGAAAGCTAAAGTAGAGGGTGGATGATGAATTCCCAAGGCATTGCCCTGATTGGAGGTCAGATAGAGGAAGAAATTGAGAAAGAAACACTAGAGAGGTAGCAAGAAAACAGACATGAAGAAAGGAGAATGTCTTGGGAAGGTTAGAGTGGGCACACTCTGTCAACAGCTACTGAAGGACAGAGAAGGGTCCAGAAGCTTTAGCAACATGGACATCTTCAGTGAACTCAATCACACAATTTCTGTGGCATCTTAGGGCAGGAACCCAGGTCAGCATTATTTGAAGATGAAATGAGATGTGAGAAAAGTTTGCTTACAAGTTAACCCTTATCTTTTGTCATCTACCAGCACCCAAGACTTTCTTGTATCAGTAATATTTTGTACTTATGGACTTGAGACACTAATAATCAAGTTTAAATTTGTCCAGCCGATTTTGTACGTGCAGGACACATGCCAGTAAATACCTTTCAGATATTCATTTATCCTTTCTTTTTTTTCCAAAAAATATGTATGACATCTGTCACACAGTTTTCATGGTAGGTGCTTAGGATTACAGAGGTGGAAAAGGCATAAAATTTCTCTACCCTTTCAGTACATTGTCTTAGATAAGGCAAAAGAAAAAAAGTAAGCAGCAAATAGCTGGTTAAGCTGAACAAGCTCCTTGAAGGAAACAAATATGGTGCCTGCATCATGAACATTGGGTGGGTCCATTTTAGATGGATTGGTTACAGAAGGGCCATCTGAGAGGTGACATTTTAGGCAGAAACATGAATGATGCAAAGATCCACCACACTGTCTGCTGGAGTATAGCTTTGCAAAAGGCCTAGCCCAGCAGGTCCTGAGTCTGCAAAGCATCTGCAAACACCTTGAGTGGGAGAGAACTACCATATTTCAGGAAACAGAGCACACAAGGGGGCAGGCATATGGCTGGGCTGGACAAGTATGCAGGGGCTAGTTTATGCAGGGATCTGTGAACTTACGCGGAAGATCTTTCCAAAGATGCCTTCATGACTATGTCTTTGAAAAAGTATTCTGGGATCAGACAGAAGTATTTCCTAGCACAGCATTTCTAAACAGCATTGTAGTAATTTGTATTTAAAAAAATCTTAAGACACATGCGCACCTTAGACTAATAATTTCATTTCTAGGAATTTATGTTAAGGAAGTAACTTTCTACACGCACACATTTCTCTCTAGAAGAAAATTTGCTACGCTTATTAAACAAGTAGATTTTATGACATGCAAATTATAGCTCATGAGAACTGATTTTTTTTTAAAAGAAAAGAATGATACAGCAAAATATTAAAAATAATGTGATGTTCATCAATATGAGATTGACTAATATTTTCTGAGCTGTCCACACACTCCAATTATAAACAATAACTATTGTTGGTAGTTGTTTCATTGATATGCAAAATATCTATGATATTCAGTATCAGGTAAAAATAAGTCAAACATAGTAAATATAATTTTATTTTTACTTAAATTAGAAAAGTAAACATCCTATAGATATACATAAAAAACAATATTAATAGCCATTTTTCCTGAGTGTTGGTATTATGGGTAGTTTTTACTCGTTTCATTATGTTTTCTTTTGTTATTCCACATTTTTTGCTATGACCATGAAGTACTTTCTGATTGGAAAAAACATTAACGTTATTACTGTGTTTAAGCAGAATAAACATTAACAGCAACAGAAAAAGATCTTTTCATGATTAAATGCTAGAGCTTTGGGACATTTCTGGAGACCACTGAATCCAGCCCCCACCTCATTTCAGAAGAAATGAATATTAGAATTAACATCAGCTGTGATGACCAACTGTTTTGGAAAACAGGCCAGATGGTGTTCACCGTCCCTCTCTGGTGTGCTTTGAGAGGGTATTATTGGACTTCTTATTATTGGACTTCCTACAGAACATCTTTGCAGCTAGGTCATTCCAATTACCTTCTAGCAAAGATGCAAGATATTTAAAAAATTTCTCACTATCCCGCAGTTTGTCTTTGCCATACAGAATGCATTTGTCCAAAGGAGTTCTTGTTTATATCCTTGAATTTTTAAAAAAATAGGATGCATTGAGTTCTGCAACCACATCCTTCCTCGTTTGAGTAGCTGATCATGTGGGGAGTAGAGCATGATTATTAACCTGCAGTTTGCACGGGTGAATCTTGTGATTACATATATCCATAGGCAATTTAGCTCCATGGTCGAGAGCACAATTAGGATAGATTAGTAACGAAAGTTGCATTGCAAGGAAAATAGGATTTCCAAAGTTTCCTAAGAAACCAGTGGACTGAAGGGGCACCATATATTCAGACTTTTATTGGCCAAACTTGAGTACTCGTTTTTTATTTTTAGAGCCAAATGGGAAAGTCCATAGCAAAGACCTTATTCCAGTACATATTACCTTGCATTTTTATTGTAAAGCTAAAAACAACACCAAACCAATGTAGATTAATAGTCTTTTCTCAATGCTTCATCTTCCCTGCATGGATTATTCCTACTGGGGATTGTTCCTGCCACATGTTCTGAATATTAGAGACCTGGAGATGTTAAGCAGCTAACGTTCAACATGGTTTTTGATTGGCAACAGTTCAAGTATGTTTCGAACACCTACCTATTAAAGTGGTCTTTAGTCATTCAAGTTCAGGGCATGCTTCTTAGATCCAGGAATTCAGTGTGGCATACATGAAAGGGTTAAGAGTTAGATTTCAATTCATCTGTAAAGGAATATCACAGTACAGTGGATGCACATTTTAGTTGGGAATCCTGTTCTGGGGTCTGTGCTAAGAGGAAATCATTTCTCAAAGCACAGTTTCTCTCTTCTTTAGGATTCCACAAATATACCTGTGGAGCAGGTATGGTGCTTTCCTTCGGGGACCTTTAACATCCCAGAGACTTCCTGTTTGTCTCACTTGAATTTCTCCCTTCCATCAGCCAAAAGAAGTATTTTCTAGGTGTGCCTGGGTGGCTTGGTCAGTTGAGCATCCAACTTTTGGTTTTGTGGTATTGAGCCCCACATCCAGCTCCAAACTGATCATGGAGCCTGCTTAAGATTCTCTCTCCCTTTCTCACCTAGCCCCTCCCCACCTCCTCTCTCTCTCTCTCTCTCTCAAAAAAAAAAAGTATTTTCTGCTCTGTCAGGTAGGGAAGCAGTCCTTTCATTTATCACTTATTTCCCCAAGTTTGTGGCTCCTGCTTTGAGTCTTTACTGTTCTCCCAAGGGCTTCATTTTTGAAATTCCCAAACCAGGAAGAGATCATTTTCTCTCCTCTCTGCTACCACGTACCTTCCTTGAGAAGTAATAGCAAGCCAGCCTGGTTCAGTGATCCCCACAGTGGGGTACATACATCCTAGTGGAACCCAGAAGGGCTGGGCAGGTGGTCAGAGGAAAATCTCATGGCTTTTATTTATACTTATGTTTATGCATATAGGAATGGATCTTTACCAATAATTCTTACAGAAATCAACTTCAGCATCTTCACCCAGTTCTCATGCACAGCAGTAATTCCTCCAGCCCTCCTTGCATGGCAAAGGAAGGAGAGGGCGGGAAGGGCAGAAGTCCTCAATTTAGAGTGTCCATAGCAGTGCGTGGCCTCCTGGGTCACTGCAGAGGGAATGCGGATCCCATGTACACATGAAGTGATTAATAGACAATTCTAACCTGTTTTCAGTACACTCACCCTCACAAAATTACAAAAAATTGAATAAGATTCTTGCAAAGAAAATACAGATTGAAAATAGCAAGTAATTATGTAAGTATAAACACATAGCAAGAAAATGCCAGCGCTATACCTCTCCTACCCTGGGGATAAACACCTCCCTGTATTTCAAGGTTAAGTGAAATCTGATGGAAATTGTCTCTCCCCATGATGTTCTTTGGGTGTGAGGGAAGTTTAAACTGCCCATTCAGGGGAAGGAAGGAAAGTAAATGGGAAGTAGGGTAATTCAGGGAGAGAAACAAAACATGAGAGACTTTGGACCAGAAACAAACTGAGGGACTTGGAGGGAGGGGGTGGGAGGACGGGAGAGCCTGGTGATGGGTATTGAGGGCACTTATTGCATGGAGCACTGGGTGTGGGGAACAGGCAGTGAATCTTGGAACACTGAAAACAAAATAAAAATTAAAACTAAAAAATATTTAAAAAATAAAATAAAAAAATAAAATATAAAGCCTATTGCAAAAAAAAAAAAAAACTTATAGCAAAGCCTTTTAAAAATGGATCTGGGGGTGGGCAGTTGAGATTTTAAAAACAAAAATAGGGGCGCCTGAGTGGCTCAGTTGGTTGGGCGGCTGCCTTTGGCTCAGGTCATGATCCCGGAGACCCGGGATCGAGTCCCACATCGGGCTCCCTGCTCGGCGGGAAGCCTGCTTCTCCCTCTCTCAATCCCCCTGCTTGAGTTCCCTCTCTGGCTGTGTTTCTCTCTGTCAAATAAATAAAGTATTTAAAAATAAATAAATAAAATATAAATAAAGACATGGAGACAATTTCTAACATGTGAAAATATATTTCTGATGAAAATTTTTGTTGTGTTTGTGAACCCATTTTACTTAAAAAGGTATCGGGGCACCTGGGTGGCTCAGTTGGTTAAGCAACTGCCTTCGGCTCAGGTCATGATCCCGGAGACGCGGGATCGAGCCCCACATCGGGCTCCCTGCTCAGCAGGAAGCCTGCTTCTCCCTTTCTCACTCCCCCTGCTTGTGTTCCCTCTCTAGCTGTGTCTCTCGCTGTCAAATAAATAAAATCTTTAAAAAAAAAAAAAAGGTATCTGCCATTTAATTTATGGAGCTAGTCAACTGATATCAGGAATGCAGGATTTTTTTTTTTAATGTATAAAATTGACAGTTGCACCTGAAAATGAATATTGGCATTTAGGATAGATGGCCAATAGTGTCGTTCTTCTGTTGGGATCCACGTATCTTTCCGAGATGTCTTTGTAACCCTTGATTGCCACCGAAAGCCAACTATTAGCTTAGAACCATACTTTTAAATCATTGTTCAATATGGATTTTTAAAAAACTAATAAAATCTTTATTTAAAAAAATAAAAATAAAATTCAATCATATTTTCCCCATAGAATATTGATAATGATTTTTAAGGAACAAAAAGAGTATTTTACCACAAATATATGAAATTAAACATGACTATTAAGATGTTCTACTCTTTAAAAAGTTCTATTTACAAAGTTCTAGTTTTATTCAGGTGGTACAGCATACAAAATATAGTGTAGTATCTATTAAATAATATAGTATAAATGATTATACACATATTGAAATGTCCTCACAAGGTTTTAAGTGGGAGGACTGCATGGATATTATATTTTATTTATTTATTTATTTATTTTTATTTTAAAAGATTTTATTTATTTGACAGAGAGAAACATAGCGAGAGAGGGAACACAAGCAGAGGGACTGACAGAGGGAGAGGCAGGCTTCCCGCCGACCAGGGAGCCTAATGTGGCACTTGATCCCAGGTCTCCAGGATCATGACCTGAGCCGAAGGCAGTCGCTTAACCAACTGAACCACCCAGGCGCCCCTATATTTATTTTTTAATTGAGGTTGGGCTTGGCAACCTGTGACTCAGTAATTACATTTGAAGGAGAGTCAAGATATAAAGCAAGAGTTCTGTTTGGGGAGAGAAGATAGCACTTAATATTGCTCAGCTATTTTCTAGCTTCTGACACACAATATCTGCCCTTAAAGAATTTGCAAACTCGGGCACCTGGGGGGCTTAGGGGGTTAAAGCCTCTACCTTCAGCTCAGGTCATGATCTCAGGGTCCTGGGATCGAGGCCCACATCGGGCCCTCTGTTCAGCAGGGAGCCTGCTTCCTCCTCTCTCTCTGCCTGCCTCTCTGTCTACTTGTGATCTCTCTGTCAAATAAATAAAATCTTTAAAAAAAAAAAAAAAGAATTTGCAAACTCAAGGCAGCACTCAGTTCCCTGCTGGCTTGCTCATTCTCCTGGACCAAGGGAGGGGTGCCCTATGGTCTGGCCCCTGGCCCTCTCCAGTTTGCTCATGGCCATCATTGTTTTTGTTCAGACAGGAGTCACACCTGGACTGTCACCCTCCCTTAATCTAAAATCACCTACAAAGACCTCCTTGACCCTTTCTGATGGAAATGAGATTCTGCCTCCCCTGAAATCGAGAACAGTGGTTCATGGACTGGGGCAGGTGTGATATCTCATGGTGGTCAGGGTAGCTCTTTAAAAATTTGGTTTCCTGTGCTTTCCCCTCAAATAGCCTGATTCTAGGGGACTCAGTAAAGGGCTTTGCTTGGGAATCTGTATTTCTGGAAAGTCTCCAGTTGGTTCGAGCAGTCACTGATACTCAGAAATCAGTATCTAAGAGATCTTGTTTATTGGATACGTAGCACATACCCCTTTGCGGTATCCATTATCTTTTTAGAAATCATCTCATCTTTCTAATTAGCTTGTAAATAATTCAGAGTCAGGGATTATTACTGTTACTGTTTTACCATAATGGGTAAACCAGACATCATTTATTCATTATATAATAGTGATTGATAGATAGATGGATCTTAGTGCACTACACTCTTTTTAGTATGACTCTATAAAACCTTGTAAAATCCTGAGGAAATTTATGGAATCCTATAGAAAAAGAGGTGATGGCAATAATTGAACCACTTGAATGCTTTAGGTTTTAATTTTCATTCTTGAATTTTTATTTTAAAAAAGGTGTTTCTGCAATGCCTCCATGTGTTTCTTCCAAAGTAAATGATCTTTTAAAAAACTTAAAAACGATTTCTACAACTTTCTCCCCAGTTATCTCTAACCAAATAACATTCAAAGGATTTTATTTTTAATGAGGGGAGCTGTGAATCAGAAAACAAATATGCAGAAACCTATTAACAGGCCAGTAATTTAGAATGAAAAGAAATTTTCTACTGAAAGAGAGTTCTAATTTACATGTAAATGTGTGAAAGAAAAAAATGTATGCTGGAATTTATTTTTAATAGATAGCAGATCTAGATAAGAGACAAGAGGTAAAAATTGATAGCCTCTCAAACCCAACGCCAGTTAGAACTGCAGAGAAATGGGGCAGTGTCCTTAAGGATGAACTATTTTAATAATAATCTTGCCACTTGAGAAAAATTATTAATTCATCTAATTAACATCAGTATGTAAATTATTCATTACTGCAACTATCAGAATAAAATTAGAATTTCTGGGTTCATAAATTGTCCATGCTTCTGTCTTCTCTAGTGTGAGAGATGTTGCATTTTGGAAGAATAGCAACTACTTTAATGAAATATAATTACGGATGGTAGAAAAAAAAGGGCATTGAATATCATTATAAATCTGCTTTTAGCAAACAACTATGTTTAGTTATTTTGGCATTAATAGAGGACTAGGCCCATTGGCTATTTATTTGTGATTTTTAAAAAGTTTCCCTAGTGTAGTGGTAATTAGCTGGTGGTTTTGATACTTGTTAATTAGAGACTTTTTTTTCTCTCATAAATGGAACTCTGCTAGCTCTCTTTCCCCCCAAAGCTCAAGATCCAGCATTCATTATGTAAACCAGATGAATGGGATCAAAAGAGTTCTCATCTCTGTGCTTCCTCAGTTTGGCATCACACAACTTTACCCATTGACAACTTGAGATTTTCCCCTTGGTTTAGGAAGAAGCACATTTGCAGGCAGTATTTATGAAAGCCTGCAGAAGCTAAGGGATGGTGACCTCACCCAGGAATAATTTTCCCTGAAACATCTCTTGCTCCAAAGCAGGTTCTCCTGTCATGGCATGGGAAGGTATAGCCCCAAAGCAATTCCCAACCTGATTATCTCAAACTAGAAAATCAATTTGTTTTCATTCTTGGAAAAGCACAATACTTAGTTTCAACAAAAGAAGCTGGAGAAATGTATATATTGGGGCTGTGATACGTCCTGTGCACATTATCAAGTAAGCCCTTTGTTCTGGTATCTTCAGCTCCTGCTAGTCTCTTGCTCAGAACGCTTTCTGACATCGTAACCCTTTGAGAATCAAACCCAGAGTCCCCACCATGACCTGCAACACAGATGAGAGGGTTTCCTCCTTGTCTGTCAACTCCAGTGTGTTCCAGTCGATCTTTTCTGTGCCTGACTCCAGCCACAGTGGTCTTTTTCTCCTTGTCCTTAAACTCAGCAAGCTTGTTCTTGTTTTAGAATTTGTGATCTTTGGTTTCTCTGCCCGGAGTGATGCCCTCCCTCCTGATGTTTCTATGGCTTCCTCCTTTCTAAAATGCAGCTCTTATCTGAAATATCACCTCTTAGAGAGACAGGTGGTCCTAGAGAGATCTTTGCTTGTCTCTCTAAAGGAGCTGCCCTGGAGCTCTATTTTAATGGTCCTCAACCCCCTGATCACATGTCAGTCACCTAGAGTGTTTGGTAGACACTATTGGGTCTGGGATAAGACACAAGAATTAGCATTTCTTTTTTAAAGATTTTATTTATTTGACAGAGAGAAACACAGCCAGAGAGGGAACACAAGCAGGGGGAGTGAGAGAGGGAGAAGCTGGCTTCCTGCCGAGCCGGGAGCCTGATGTGGGACTCAATCCTGGGTCTCTGGGATCATGACCTGAGCCGAAGGCAGTCGCTTAACCAACTGAGCCACCCAGGTGCCCCAAGAATTAGCATTTCTAAGAAGTTCCTAGGTGCTTTGGATCTGGAGATCACTCTTTGAGAACTACTGTTCAACCATGTGTTCTGATTTTAATTTTCTTCACCACATCTATCACTATCTGATATTATTTTCTTGTTCATGTAAATATTTGTCTATACTTTGTCTTACCTACTCAAATGTAGGGTCTGAAATCATTACCGTCTCTCTGGTAACTAACATGTAACGGACACTCAACAAATGTTTGTTGACTTATTCATTCAACCAACAAGTTCACATACCCATTTGATATCTGGGCAAGGAGCCAGGGGTACCAAGATTAATTAGCATGGTCCTCTCTCTGAAGGCTCAAAAACAGTTGAGGAATACCACTCCCAGCATATGTAGTCTTTACTATAATGTGATAATTGCCATGAGGAACCCATTATTACCTGACAGCACAGAGGGTTGTGGTTAACGGCTTTTCTAGCATTTGGATGGAAGTGAATGAGTTTATGGAAACTAGATTGGGGGTTTCATAACCTTTTAAAATTGCATCTGCCTCTGGATATAAACATGGCCTTCATAACTGGGAAATGCTAAAGTTACTTGATTGGCAGTCTCTGGATGGAGCTCATTAAGAATTTGCTGTTTTAAAGTGACTTTGGATGAAAAAAATAGGGGAAATTTTTCTCTTGTTTGCATTTATGAAGCCTAACAGAAACAGGTTTATGAGTATTTCATTGTCAGCAATAAATCTTTCTAAGTTAATTATTCAAAAAAACAAGACAAAGCAAACTGTTTGAAACCAAAAGAAAGAAAAAATTAAAAGTGGGGTTGGGAATCTTACCATGCGACCAAGAAAAATAGAGATTCTTAGACACAATAAAGTTAGAATACCTAGTTGGTTAAGTTTCATCAATTTCAAGGGAAAAATATAACTTTCAGGCTATAAAGAAACATTTTGTTTGCTGCTCAGGAAAGCAAGACAGATCATTCTGTAAACAAGCCAGAAGAAGCCTGATTCTCTAGTTCTCAAATTAAGACTCTGTTTTACCGTTCATTCTCATAAGAATAAACAAGTTGTAATGTTTTGAGTGCATCAGAGGTAAATAAAACCAAACCATATTACAAAATAAATTGGTGGAAAGATGCCTTTGTATTTCATAGCAATTAGCTGCATAATTGGTTATTGTTTTGCCTTGAGTTTTACACTGGAAAATCAAATTTGAAAATTGGGTTGGGAATAATGCAACGCATTTGCTGCATTTATTACCAATTACCTTTTGAAGGCTGTACTTACATATACATCAAACTATTTGAATTTTAATGTCATGAGGAAAATTCTTGACATGGAAAGTTTCATTTAAAATTTTAACCTGAGGAAGAAATTCATTAGTTGTCTATTACCTGATGACTTTGGGCTGTTGTAATGAGAAAGTGGCGTTAAAAAATTATTTGTTGAGCAATTGCTTTTCAAGGCCTTTGGTGTTTACAAAGCGTAAAAGATGCATATGTTTTATGAAAGATGGTTCGTTGGAGATCAATTTAGGCACTCATATATTCATAGCCTCTGTGTTTTGAAAATCCTAATTGCCAACACCAAATTAAAGTCATCGATGTTTTAAAAAAATGTTCCTACATTTTATTATTGCAGTGTTCTTCATATGGGGTTATAAATATTTATATACCTAGGTGGAATTATGTCTCTTAGAGGCTCCATAATATAGATATATAGAAAAGAAGAACATTTTCAGAAAGCAGAACAAAATAAATCAAAAAAATCTCCCCCAACACCACCAAAACAAAAACAAAAACAATAACCAACCAAACAAACAAAAAACCCACTACGAAGGATAAGTCATTTGCAGTCTTTAACATTTTCCTTTCCCAGCTCCATGGAATCTCCAGAAAGGGAAAAGGGGACGAGGCACATTTTAAGAAAACAGTAAAATCCAAGTCTTCGGCTTTCCTTAGTAATATGTTGTGCATAGTGTCACAGAGATCTGACTTGAAAACCAACTTTCAGAAACATCAAAACGGATGTCATGCCTTCTGTGTCATTCATTCCTAGGGCTAGTATTCCCACTCCTGTAATGATTATTGCTTATGACTGTTGCATGTTAATTATCTGACTTACCTCACTCCTTTAGGTACCTCAAAAAACTGCCCGATTTCCACTTCACTTGGGCTAAATTGAGGTCTTTGGTGCAAATCTAGATGATGTATTTCTGGAGGTGAGGGTGTGGCATTCACCCTTTGGAAAGCTGTTGTTCCAGTTCATGCAGAGAAAAGCTTGTTGAGAGGCTCTGTCTCTTGCTGAGACTTTTAACAATGGCATCAGTAACCATACTAATGGCTTCTACCATTTGTATGGTGTTTACTGTGTGCCAGGGATGACCTACATCATCTCATTTAATCTCTGCCCCTTCTTGATGTCCTACTACACTGATCTCCGCATTTTAGGAATGAGGACCTTTGGACTCAGAGAAATGGAAAACTTGCCTCAGTTCCCATAGCTAGTGAGTGATAGTGCCAGAACTTTAGCTTCACACCCCACAACATATGACCTTAAACCATTTTATACTGTACATTGGTATGAATGAACCATTCACATATTACTTGCACATATATTCTTCTCTTTGTAAAGGAAAGATTACATCACAGGTGCGTGACTTGACCCAGCTCAATTGTATATTCATATTTGGGCACTGAGTGGAAATAACAGTACTCAGAGGCATGGTAGCTGGTACACACATGACCACATTTGCAGTTCCTGCCCCCTCTCTGAAACAGAGAGGAAGATGACATGTTCCCCAGTGCATGAAACTAGGTATAGTGAGGGGCTTGCTTGGCCAGTGAAATACAAGCAGAAGCAGTGAGAGCCAGCATCCAACACTCCATGTCCTTTTTCCCAGCTGCAGTCACCGGGGGCGGGGAATGACACATTTTGACATTTCCATTGACTGAAGCAGCTACCATCCCTGAGCCAACTCATGGTCCTGCACAGAGAAATAAACATCGACTGGATTAACCACTGTGATTTTTGGAACTGTTTGTTATATTGGCATAACTTAATTGAACCTGACTAATGCAGAAATCATCCGCATAATCTGAAACATACTATATTAATTAAGAAAGGGTGTTATTATTTAAATGGAAACATGAAATTTAAAAGTATATTGGGGACACTTGCAACATCCCAGTATGTTCTTAAGGCTTCCACAATGTCCTCAGTCTGCAGTTTGTAAACCATTAATCTCTACAGAGCATTACTCCTTCTCTTGTAAATGACATTTTCTGAAACCACCTGGATATAGTTGCTGTTTTATTTAAAATTCTCTGAGCAGTTATGCTCGGTCCCTGGAAATTGCTTGCTGGTCCTAAATTGATTGGGTCAAAGAAAATCCAATTTCCTGGCTGGCTGCATCAGTCTACTTCCCCTGGAAAATTCTTTTGTGTCTAGAACTTAAGAACGTGAAGAAACAGATAGTTACCAGGCACAGAATGCTCATACTATTCCATGCTTGAGTTAAGGGTTTGCAGCCAGCACTGTAGTTTGGTGGATCCAGTACCTGTTTTAACCCACTCCTCTATAGAGGCTGGGAAAGCTAAGTACCCACATTCACAACTCTCTGTGACCTGTGGTGCAGTCTGGCTCATAAGGTTTAATATGAATTTTGGGTAGGTTCTCCAATAGCTGCTACTTTACTCATAAAAGTGATAGCTTAGTCTGACTGATCCATTTCGTCTTACTGTGAATACAGGTGTAATAGCTGGAATCACAGCAGCTGTATTTGGAGTCTGAGGAAAAACCAAGAGACCTTCCCATGTGGAGCCATTAGAATAATACTAGCAACTGTCTACTTCTAGACTGTTGTTACCTGCAACTGATAAACTTCATATTAGGCTTTCTGTTACTCATAGCTGAATGCAACCCCAACTGAAATGTACATGAATTTCCTCACTGAAATCTCATAGAATGCAGAAATGGCAGTAGTAATATTATACCCATTCTAGAGGTCAGAAAAAAGAAGTCCAGATAGATAAGTCAATTTTCCTGTATACTGTCTTCCTAGCAAGTATAACTTTCTATAGCTTATAGTTTAAACTCCATGAAGAGGAGGGCTTGCTCATCACTGTCTTGTCATAGTTCACAAAAATTCATCACCATTATGTCTGGTGATATATCTGGAATATGCTAAAAAACTCTGGTAGATGAATTAATAAAGGTCATACAAAGGTAAAGAAGAATTCCAGTCCAGGATACTCCCATGTTCTTAACCCCGTTGTGCCAATATGAGTGCTGGGCTCCCTATCAGAAGCACACTCTTAATTCCCTTTCTGTCAAAATGAGAGTTGTTGTACAGATATGTATCATGGGATTATCTCTTTCAGGAAAAAGAAACACCTCTTAGGAAAGATCTACCCTACAAAGACTGTCAAAATCACAAAAGCTATCACCCAACACTAAGATATTTAATTAGCAAATTTCTCCTGGCATCACACAAATACCCAAAAGAAAGAGAAGAGCCAGAGGTGTTTGGAAAATATTCCTAAGGGAAAAGGTTGGGGAGGAGGAGGAATCTCAATCTGCTAATTAAAAGAATGAACCTGAGCTAAAGAGCCATGTGGTACTGTTGTCGTAGTAACACGATCCAAGTCAGAAAGTATTTCTCTGAGTTGCTATTCCAAAAACAAAACAAAACAAAACAAAGCAAAAACCCTCTTGGTCTGGAAAGTATGGCCTGTGATATAAGATGCCAAATTTCAGGCCTAAACTTGAAGATTTTGAAGTTTTTATCCCACATCAGTCACACTAATCTCCAGATACAGGGAAGATTGCTTATAATGTTATGCCAGTAATAGCCAGGGGAGAAAAACACAAGGTAATCTGCAAGCATCATTTGTTAATATTATTAAATGTCATTGAGAAGAAAGTAATTGGAAAGATTCATTCCAACAGTTCTATCTTCTCTCATTTCTTTTGAGTAGTGAAGAAAACTTTCAATTTAAGTAGATCTGTTATATTAAATCACTTCATGAGAATGCATTAAATATTCTCAGTTATATAATGTGTGTGATATGTGTGTGTGTGTGTGTGTGTGTGTGTGTGTTTGTGTTAGTTAGCTACTGCTGTGTAACAGCTCCTCTCCCCTATGCACTGACTCAACAATTCATTATTGATTGTGAGTCTATGGGTCAGCTTGGTGGTTCCACCGATCTATGTGGGATCTGGCTGATCTCACTGAGCTTAGTGCTATGTGTCACTTACAGACCAATTGAGTGACTCTGCTGCTGATGCGGCTCCTTCAGATGCACAGGGGTTTGTTAGCTATACATTAATCCAAAACAGCCTTGGCCAGAACAGTTGGGCTCTCTTCCATGCGATCTTTTATCTGTCAGGAGTCTGGTCCAGGCTTGCTCACCAGACAGAGGCAGCGCTTCTAGAAAGAGCAGAGGTGTCTAGGGCCTCTGGAGTTAGCTTTTAGCTTTCTTCATTGTACAGCTCCTAGCCATTCTTTGCTCAGCCTTGTAGAGGTGTGCTCTCTGCATGCCCAGCTTCTTATTCAGAAGAGACTGATGGGATTGCCCTGCAGACATCTGATGTTCCTTTTCTCCATAGCTGCCACTTTTCTGGAGCCCTATCCAGTATCTGCCAGCAGCCTCAGCTCCTTTCTATCTTCTCAACCGTGTGAGACCACCAGGCCCTTCCCTCCATTTTCCTTCTTGGACTTAAGCCTAGAGTGTGCCTTGTAAACCACAGAACTGTGGCAAGAACAGAGCTTGCTATTTTGTATTTAGGAACCAATCCTCCCCTGACTGTTGACGGCATCTGAAACAGTGGTTTGAAAGATTTCCCCCCGTTTTTTAGTTTTCGGGTATTTACAGTGCTGGGTATTCCATTATGACTGAGGTTAGATGCCATTTTGTGCCAGAATCCTCATCCAGTGAACTGTCTACAATTAGTGTCTGTTTCTGGGATATTTTTAACCAAACTCTTCCTTAGCATCTTTCCCAAGCAACTAGCCAGATTGTGGTAGCAAAGCATGCTAATTTTAATATTTTATTAAACATCTTTAATATCCAAAACATTATTATAAAAAGAAACCTGCATGAGGTCCAACTACCTCAAAAATCATTTCATTCTATTACCTTTTGAATTGGATCTTTCTTACTGTTCTATTGGCAGAGATGATCGAGTTGTGATTCTTTTCAGTAAATATCCTGGATCAGACTCACATCATCATTCATTTTTGCATCATTGAGAAGTCATTCAAATGCACTGCCTTTTGAAAAGGCAGAGTTCACTGTGGTAGGTGGTAGGAGCAACTATGTGATTTCATTTCATTAGGGTATTATTATTTTTATTATATTTCAATTAGGGAAGTGGTTTACCTTCGACATCTTTTTCCTTACGAATTTTCTTGCATTTGGATTAGAAGTATTGTAAGTTTGAAATTTCTTTTCGTGCCAGTATGTCCCTGCCAATTTCTTCCTCATCATGGTGCCTGCTACAGGGTTTACGCCTGTGAGACATTCCGTAACAGTGTGGTGATGATAGCTTGCTTGTGGGCTCATGGCTCCTAGACGAGCACCACACACACAAAATGGTAAGACACAGGGAGGGTGAAGAAACAGACTTCATAGTTGGGTTCAATCTTTAATAGAAGTCTTTATTAATGAAGTTCTCAGTGGAAGTCAGTGTAAACATTTAAATAAATTTTGATTTTTTCCCCCCTTAACTCACAGTGGGTTTAAAAATAATATTCATGACCCCAGGCTCCATTTTTATGAACATTTTTCAATTCTTGGTCCAGTGGAACAGAAATATAAATCATTTACTACATCAGTGCACTAGCAAAATGTTACATCACTAAATTGCCCAGAAACAGCCCCTGTGCTCACCCTGTGCTCACTCATGGAGCAGTGTGCACACACGCGCGTGCGCACCCACATGCATACATGCACTACCTGTACACTAAGGCAGAAATCTAAGCCCAACCCTTAATCTGGTCCTATTTCCCCTTTCTGAAGAAGACATCTTGGGCCTTACGTACAAACAAAGCAAGTGACAACTTCTGATGTGGTAGCAATTTGAGATTAATGGTCTACCCATGCGTGAAGACTTAAAGAAATGATAGCCAGTTACAAGTATTAATCATTTCTTGACAACCTGCTCTAATGGCACCATTTTTATAGCTCAGTGGTAAATTCTGTTTTCAGACAGAAACCATTCAGTTATATATCATCCATGTTTGTAATAGCTCTCCTACTTTTCAATTCAAAACCCAGAACCAGGAAGGTACTTGGGAGAGAAGATGTGTCCGGGTGATGCATTTCCAACGAATCGAGAGCTTTCGTGTCAGCTTTGATTTTGAGTTAAATGCAAACATGATGATATTAAAAACATGACCAAAGAGCATTGCCTTTGAAGTCAGAGATAAAAAGCACATGCAAAATAAGAGATAAGCTCCCTTTCTCAATGATAACACCATCTCAGTGCTATGAATTATAAATATAAATGGGATTTTTACCCTGTGGCTCGTTTGATCTAGCGATACATTTCTTGATGGCATGTGTTTATTCTAAATACTGTAATAATGGGTTGACATCATGAGGGCTCATTGTCCATTAGTGGAAATTGCAAATACGCGTTTGGAATCACAAGTGGTCATTCTGACTACAACACCCTTAATTAAAAGGATAGTTAATACCTTTTTGTGCGAAGCCTCACGGTGCATTTCTGTGCTTTCCTCCGTTCTTTCAACCTCATTCCCTTGTCACCTGTTCTCAATACAAGACAGAGGCCCTCTGTTCCAGTCAATGTCAGATTGTGCTGCTCTTCTGTTCAAGCCCCCCGTGCCTTCCCAAGGCTCTAATCCTAGGGTTTGGCCAGTTATTACCTAAGAGCCAGAATGAGCCCACTGCTAATTTTTGCATATCCAATGAGCTAAAAAGTGGTTTTTCTTTTTACATTTTTAAATGGTTGAAAAAGATCAAAAGGGAAGAATATTTTGTGTCACGTGGAAATTATATGAAATTTACATTTCAGGGTCCATAGGTAAAGATTTATTTGAACACAGTGAAAACCATCTGCTTAAATATTACCTGTGGCTATAGCAGAAGTGAGTGGTGGTAACAGAGACAGCATAGCCCCCACAAATCCAGAATTATTCACCATGTGGCCCTTTGCAGAAAATAGTGCTGCCCTCTGCCTTATATCTGCTCAGGATCTTTGCGTTACTTCTTTGGCTTAACATGGTTTTTCTCTGCAACCGTCTTTGTGGCTTTCTGCCTCATTTGCTTCTGGTCTGTCTATGCAGAGGTTATCTTCCCCCTAAGGCCTGCAGAGTCATTCTATTTAAAAGGGCAACACTGCTTTCTCCTCTTGTGCTGAATTTGCTTCCAAAATGTGTCTCCATCTAACAAGCTCAGATTCTTACTTAATTCTTTTGTTTATTGTTTGTCTCCACACTCTACAATGCAAGTTCTAGGAGGTCAGAACATTTCTGTGGTTTCCTGGCCCATAGCAGATGCATGGAATATCTATATATTTGTTGTTGTTGCAGCCATGCCTGAATATCCATTAAACACACATGCACATATTGTGATTGTGTCCTCAATTTACCATCTATGTGGAGAGACTGTTGGGAGGTACTTTTATTACAGAGGCTTAAGTGATGAGGATAATGTCTTTGGTGTTAAATTTGGCTTTATCATGATTCTTAAGATTCTGCCTTTCCAGGAGTTTCTCCTTCCTCTTCTCCAAGCTCAGAATTACTTCCAACTCTCTTAGCAAGATCATTTCTGTCTGAGGTTTGGTCAGTCCTGATATAGGCAGAACTTTCTGGAAAAAGCATCTAGAAGTTCTCTAGATTCTGTCCATTGAACTGGTCCTGAGCTAGGCCCTCCGTTCCTTGGGCTCATAATCCTGAGTGTAGTACCTTAAATTCTGTTCCCCCATAACAGTATTCATAAAAACCCACCTTGACTAAATGTTTTTTTTTTGTGCTAGGCTCTCTACACAGTCACAGACATATTTACCCCTAAGAGAAGCAGGTCGTGTCTTCGGAATTGATACCCAGGTGCACAGGAAAGTGAAGACAAGAGGATTGGAAGGCAAGAGTGGACAGTGTTTACTGAAGGCTGGCCACTGCTGTGGGTGACTGGAGCTCCATCCTGCTGCCCCCCCCCCTCCCCGAGACCTCCCCAGGGCTGTCCTAGAGAGGCAGGGAAGCAGGGGTAGCTTTCGAGAGTGGTTTCCGGGGTATTTCCCCCAGTCCTTCTGATGTTTCTGATGTGTCTCATGGGCAGGCTAAGCAAAACCCCTGGCCAGTGACCTCATTGACCAGGAGAAGCAGCAGGTGCCTATTGCAAAAGCCTCCAGGGGCCCGTGGAGTAGCCCAGGTGATGTGGGCAGGGCGTGGATAGCATTGGCTCCGACACTTTCCATCATTCTCTTCATCTTCCCAGTGACTATATGAGATCTGACTGTTGCCCCCATTTTAGAGACAGATAAACCGAGACTGGGAAATGATGTGGCTGAGCCAGGACTCAAGGGGGAGACAATCTGATTCCTAAGCTGCTCTCTTCACTTGCTCCAGGCCTTTATGCAGATACTGCCTTCTTACTTCAGAACATTCTCTTTATAAGCAGGACCCTCCTGCCTCCACCCCTTTGCCTGGGCCTTAGGCCAGATGGGGCTTGGGCAGAAAGCATGAGTTTTGGAGGTGGAGTCACTTGGGATGGAGCGGTGCAGATAGCCCTGCTCCTCCCTGCCCCCCTTTAAAGCCCTTGCATTGTTTCTTGCAGTCCTGCAGGTCCTCTCCCCTGCCCCACCCCAAATCTCCAAATCCCCCCCTTGCCACAAACTGCATGACTTCTGAGTGCTTTTCTTTTCTTTCTTCAGTGCTATGCACTCCCTTCTGCCACACACCCGTCCCTCCGAAATACTCTTCCCCTTCCCCACCCTTCAGTCCTACCTCAAGCACCACTTCCTCAAGGAAATCTTTCCAGACACCTCTATACCTACCACTCCTATTCTGGGTCAGGTTCCATTTTTACAGATTTCCAGAATCTTCTTTCTGCAAGATATTTCTCTTTACTTTGATGCCAAGTCTTCCTTAACACAGTTATATGATTGTCATATCTATTCTTCCTAAACAGCAAGCTGTTGTCCTCTTCCTAGCCATCCTGGCTGATGCCCAGCCTGGGACCCCCTTCTCAGCCACTGGTCGTTCAATGGTATCAAACGGTTCAATGCTGCCTTAACCGTCCGAACATTTACACACACACCTTTCACTGTAGTTGAGGGTGCCCACAGATGTTCGTATCCAAACCACGAAAGAGTTACAGAGCATTTCTGTTTTGTTTTTCAGTAAGATAGTTTCTCCCTCAGCAGAGCTGAGCTAATTTGTTTGATCATGGCCTCAACTGCACCCATCAATAATTAAGTGAAGTATCTCACAGACTGAAAATCTTTGGATTTTCTTTTTAATTCCTAGAGGGGGAGACATTTAGTGGAACAGTCAAATAAAAGTCATTTATCCTTCAAAGCTGAATTTCAAAGGGACTTTGAATGAGCATCTACAAGATTGCCAAGACAAATAATGTATTTGGGGAGGTGCGGTGATTGGATTCATATCCCCAGATTGTACATGATGCACTTAACTTTTTACAGAACAGAAAAAAAGTTGAAAAATAAATTCAGCTTTCCTTGTAGGATATGAGATATTGTCACAAGGGGAATATTTTTTCACCAAGGCTTTCTATGGCCTTACTAAATAATAGCTGTATTAGTCATGACAAGCAGTGTTATGCTACAGTAACAAATATTCTTCACTCCAAGTCTGAGTGACCTGACACAACCCAAGTGTATGTGTTACTCATGTCACAGCAGAATGCCAGTCATGGGCTCCCCAAGGTTGCTGAGGTAGAGAAAGAGGGAGGTGGACAGGACACACTGGCTCTGACCTACACTGGCCTGGCAATTGTCAACATCACTTCTACTCTTACCCCAACCCAACCCAAGGATCATGCCTTCAGTTTTAACAGGATCGTGTATATGGCTGCAGAGGACAAGGATGGAAGCAGGTAACCAGCTAGGAAGCTACTGCACTCTTTAAGGTAGATATGATGGTGATAAAGATTTGATCTAGAATCAGTGCCCCAGACTTTTTACGGCTGGCTGATTTTCCTTGCCAAGAGCACAATTCTCACTTTTTCCTGAGATTAATGCTAACTGCTGTCCTCCTTTGGCTTCATTCCCTGCCTCTTCCCCCTACCCAACTCCCTACATGTAACTTGGACTACGTAGTTATCCCTTATTGAGAGCCTCCCTTGACCATTTCCAGGGTCTTATTTTGTATCTGCAGAATGGATAGGAAGTACATATCCCACATTTAAATTCAATGGCATAGATGCTCTTTGCTCCAAATCTGCTTTATATGTGTGCACAATGGGTTACATTACATTGAACACGTACGCCGACTGTGATTTGAAGAGCCATGTGTTTACATATCATGTCTGAAGTCAAGCTGTTATCATCTTTATTATAGCTCAGAATGATCTGGCATTAAATCGATCCTCCCATATGCTTCTGGTAATAAAACTTTCTTAGAATCAGGCAGTATTTCGGTCTCACCCATGAAGAATCCCTGCTGTGCCTGCTGGGGACTGAGAATGAGAGATGTTGCTTGTTTATCTGCTCCCAAAGCAGAAAGAGTTTCCTCTCAGCGGCACACCCCATTGACCGTCCAGCTTTTGTTTGTGTTGAGAGCCAAATCAATAGTTACAACAAGTGATTAAATGCAGCACAGAGATGCCAGTCATGGGTCAATTCATTAAAGAGGGAGCACCAGAGAAGGCAGCTTTAGAATAATACAAAGAAAACATTAGTCAGAGAATGAAGACCGGGCTTCCTGCTCTTGTGCGCCTCTGTGACTTATTCTCTCTGCCCCTCTGTTTTCTCACCTGGATTGTATGTAGAGTAGTGTGGTAAATTCTAAGAATTATTTACATATTATTTTTAGAAAGAGAGATAGAGTGCATATGAGGGGGGGGTGAGGTGTGGAAGTAGAGGGAGAGACTCTCCAGTGGACTCCCCACTGAGTGGGGAGCCTAACTTGAGGCTCAGTCTCCAGACCCTGAGATCATGACCTGAGCCAAAATCAAGAATCAGGTGCCCCTAATGTGGCAAATTCTAAAGTTCCTTTCATCACTACAATCCTGCTATTATATACTATTTTTTTAAAAGATTTTATTTATTTATTTGAGAGAGAGAGAAAGATAGCAAGAGAGAGAGAACAAGCTGGGAGGAGAGGGAGAAGCAGAATTCCTGCTAAGCAGGGAGCCTGATGTGGGACTTGATCCCAGGACGCTGGGATCATGACTGAAGCGAAAGGCAGACGCTTAACCTACTGAGCCACTCTGGAGCCCCTTGTTATTATATACTATTTACAAAGCATAGTGGGAGACCAACCAGGTCTGCTAATGTGTCCTAAAGGAAATAGGTAGAATTACTTTTGATGAAATATTATACAGCCCCAGAAAGAGGCGTTTTAAAAGAATAATCAATAGCTTGCAGGATCATAATTGAGTTAATAACTGATCATTGTGTGGGAAAGAATTCTAAAAACAATGTAATTCCTACTTTAAAAAAAAAGAAAATATATGTGGATAGGTAAAGAGGGATAAAAAATTAACAGTGATTATTTCTGATTGATTAACTTATGGATGATTCATTTTTTATTCCTGACATTTTTCCTGTATTTTTCAAAATTTCTAAAACCTATCAAAATGTCTCTGATTCCTTCTCATTGCCTCTCAGATCTGAATCTTTGTCAAATGTCCAAAAGCCTTGATCTCACCTTCTAGTTTGTATCCAAGTCCCTCTCTACCTTTTTATAACAAGTATTTGTAAAATATTTTAAATTATGAAATTAAATTCATAAGTAATATAACCTAATTATACACATAAGATAGATATAATGCAGTAACTGTAATTTTAAAAGACTTAAAAGCAAAAAAAAAGTTAAAAAAAAAGACTTAAAAGCAAATCATAAAAATAAAATAATATGTATTTTAAAACACAAACGCTTGAACTTACTACACTGGTTGTCCCAGTGAAATCGCTTAATACTTGTGCCATAGATGGGAGAATCGTGAGTATAGCAGCTTCTGGTCCAGGCTGATCCAGGTGTATGGACAGCAGTTCAGACCCTGTGATCCACACAGTTATCCAGGATGGAATTTGGCATAAGAGCAAGGTGGTCAAGATCTCACAAAACAGTGTGGAGACCTCCAATAATTTATGCAGTAGTTTCACATTTGTGAAAGTCACTGAATATTGCATTGTGTTCCTATGTAATGGCATTTAGGTTCTAGTCTCAGCTCGTTGTGAACAAGTATTTAACTGTGAATGGTGGTTGAAAGGTAGGCAGAAGGCAAGATGGGGTTTCCATGGCCAGGACCATCATATGCACCGCAAGACGCAGGCATCTCAAGCTGCCTCCCGTCTACACTAAATGCTGATAGAAATCCCATTACCAGGACAACCGAGAAATGCCCTGTGTACTTCCTCTTTCCTTCAGGGGAGCGCCAGGGCCTCAGGAAGCTGGTGGTCCCCCGATTCTGCATTCACAGTTTCAACCCCTGCATGTCCGCCAATCCCCAGTTGATTCCTATTCCTGGAGGACAGCATGCCAACGTGCTGTCTCCATGCTTTTTGCACACCCTGGTTTGTCTGTCTGGGGTGTCCTACCTCTTGAACTTCCTGCCAACATGTCATCACACTTCATCAAATCTGAGATGCCTTTGACATTTACGATGCACCATTATTTCTGTGCCACCAGGAAAGAAATCTGTGGCTATTGAATGTAAGCTGCATCCCAATTTTGAAGCTATAAAATGGGAAGAAAATGTGCATTTAGAATTGATGAAATCTGGTCTTTCCTGTTCCAAGTCAGACTGCCTTAGGGGGATGGTCTACTTAAATAACTATATACCCAGACTTAGAGCCAGCAACCTAGCTCACACATGACTGTAGGGGTAACCACTCCTTTTCTTATTTTTTTTTTTATTTTTTTATTTTTATTTTTAGAGAGGGAGTGCACTAGCCAGGGGTGGAGAGGGAAGGGGCAGAAGAAGATGGAGAGGGAGAGAGAGAATCCCAAGCAGGCCCTATCCTCAGCGTGGAGCCCAATGCGAAGCTTGATCTCACCACCCTGAGACCATGACCTGAGCCAAAGTCGACAGCTGGGTGCTTAACTGACTGAGTCACTCAGGTGCCCTTCTCCACTCCTAATTCTTAAAATGAGGTGGGTGATTAGGTGTTGGGAGAATTAAACAGGATAATTCATATAAAACACCAAGCTCAATGTCTGGCCCATGGTTAACTCTCAGAGATTGCTGTTCTTCATCATTACTAATAACAGGCAATTATCATATCACCTTGACCATGAATTTGGCCTGAATTTTCTTTTCTTTTTTAATAATTATTTATTTTATTTTATTTTTTTCAGTGTTCCAAGGTTCATTGTTTATGCGCCACACCTAGTGCTCCATGCAATACATGCCTTCCATAATACCCACCACCAGGCTCACCCATCGCCCCACCCCCTCCCTTCCAAAACCCTCAGTTTGTTTTTCAGGGTCCACAGTCTATTATGCTTCATCTCCCCCTCTTATTTACCCTAATTCACATGTCCTTTCCTTCTCCTAATGTCCTCCATGTTATTCCTTATGCTCCACAAGTGAGTGAAACCATATGATACTTGGCTTTCTCTGCTTGGCTTATTTCACTCAGCAAAATCACCTCCAGTCATGCCCATGTTGATACAAAAGTTGGGTATTCATCCTTTCTGATGGAGGCATAATATTCCATTGTATATATGGAACATATCTGCGGTATCCATTCATCTGTTGAAGGGCATCTTGGCTCTTTCCACAGTTTGGTGATTTTTGGCCTGAATTCTCTTAATCAGATGTACCCCTTCCTTTTAGCAGCCCTTTCCAACCATTCACATTGAAATTATCAGTTTCTTTGTTTCCTCGCTTGGGTATGAACTGAGTAAGAACAAGGCTGGGGGCCAGCCACCTCAGAGACAATGCCTCTTGTGGAGGTTGGCACACAGTAGGTCTGCAGTCAGCCTTGAAAAGCATGAGTGGCATGATCAAGTGCAGAGAAAACAGACTTTGGATTTGCAAGCCCTCACCCTCTGCTGCCTACTTTTAACAACAGAGCATTCTTCAGAAGGAATATTCAGCAGAAGCCTAACTTGTAGAAACACAAAAGAGTAGCACTTTTAGTTGAAGGTCTTGGGAGCCTCATATCCTCCAATCTTTCTAGCCATTAAGAGGTTCACCACTACTGCTAAGAGTGTTCAAGGCTCATATGGAGAATAACATCACACATGCACATGTGTTCACGTACACACACACACACACACACACACACACACACAATGAAGCCCTAAAAAGAGATAACTTGCTCAATTTCTCAAATAGTGGTTAACATTTACTCCATGTTGATGCTGGGCTGGGCATTGTGCCAGCATTTCCCAGGCATGATCTTCTTTAGTTCTTATGGCAATCCTATAAGGCAGCCATCAAATATTCCTAACCCACAGAGGAAGGAACTTCAGATGAGCTCACATGGCTGATGTGCCAGAGCTGCGCTTTGACCCCAGTTTCCCTGATTGCAGAGTCCCACATTGAATCTATGATGCATCTTGGATTCATTCAATCAGTGTTGGAAGCAAGTCCGTAATCAGCTGGCTTGTCTTTCAAGTTTGTGTGTCTTCTCCACAGTAACCCTACTGAGAAGGTTTACCTAATGATCTTTCACAATCAGGGTTTTTAAATAGAGCAAAATTTGGTCATTCTTCAGCAGCTTCGTTGCACTGCACAATGCACTGTATGGAAGAAAAGAAGATTTTCTTTCTGTAATTTTGGTCCCAAATAGTGAGCCAGGTGGAGAAAAGAGAGGGAAAGAAGGTGAGATTTATTAATGCTTCAAACCTGGCTCCATATTGGGATGCATTTCTGAAAAGAAAAGTAAAATAACATTCTGATAGAGCAAGCATCATTACGGGAGACATGTGGTTCTTCTAGATAAACACACTAGCTCTGATTTCTCTCCGAGGAGTAATACAATAGTATACTTTTACATCTGATGGCTTGAAGTCAGAACACCAAATGCTAGATTTTTGTTGGGGCTTCGTGGATTTGGCCCCTTTATTCTTTTCCCTCCCTGGCGATTCATGGTCCTGAAAACTGAGCAAAGATGATGAAAATTGTAACCAGCGGCTTAGTAAATATGAAGGTCGTTTTTCCTTCTTATTTTCTTTGAAAAGATGGCATTGTAAATTTGCCAAGTCATTTTTTTTTCCTAAGGCAGTGAAAGCAGAACTATCTGTTCAGAATGTGTGGAACTGCCAAAACCCTGCTGAGCAGCCCCCAACATCTGGAATTCAGACAGCTGCAAATGTAGGGAGTAAGAAAGTTATTCTCCTGCTGTTCCTGGAAGATAAAGTAATGCTCATTAAGGCTTAGAGTGATGTCCAGAGAGTCAATTTACTGTTAGGATGCTGATCATCCTATAAAATCTTGCCTCATATAACTGAAATCTCACAAGTGCTAGGTGCCATCTAAATAATGTGGGTAGAGGCGCCTGGGTGGCTCAGTCATTAAGCATCTGCCTTTACCTCAAGTCGTGATCCCAGGGTCCTGGGATCAAGCCCCACTTTGTCCTCCCTGCTCAGCGGGAAGCCTGCTTCTCCCTCTCCCACTCCACCTGCTTATCTTCTCTCTCACTGTCTCTCTCTCTGTCAAATAAATAAAATCTTAAAAAAAAATAGTGGGGATATTTCCCTCTGTATATACTCTATCAATTTTAAAGGTACTTTTTTTAATCACACAGCCATTTGATCATCAATAAATGTTTGCTCACTGAGAACTCAGAGAAACAAAAAAATTTAGTTGGTCCACGACTGATGTTCATGATGATGAGCCTGTTGCCTTATAATATTTTGAAGTTTCTTTGAGGGGCACCTTTCTCTTCAGTCAATTAAGCATCCAACTCTTGATTTCAGCTCAGATCATGAACTCAGGGTTGTGAGATTGAGCCCTGCAGCAGGCTACATGCTGGGCATGTAGCATGCTTAAAATTCTCTCCCTCCCTCTCCCTCTGTCCCTCCCAACCCACCCCAGCCCTGCTCCTGCTCTCTCTCTCTCAAAAATAAGAAAAATAAAAGAAAGAAATGAATGAATTAATAAGGTTTTGAATCATGAAAGAAAGATCAGACTCTGCTAAGTGTATTTCGACTGCTCTGCACTTGTACTTGAGTTACTTCCTAAATTTTAGCTATCTAAGTCTGGGATGCCAAATGCTACCTTCAAACATGCTTGTCTGCCCTGTGCCTGATCAGGTTCCTGTAGCAGTGATCTTTAATTGATGATGGAAAAATTTCTTCCGGAACTCCAGGCTATTCACACCATCTAAACCTTTATGAAAACCTGGGCGACTTTGATGCTAAAATATGGAATGATACTTACTTGCCATTCAGTTAACTGATAAGATTTTGTAAGAAGAATATTCCATTAAGAGCTAGATAAACAGAAAAAAAAAGAGCTAGATAAATGGGATTCTGTTGATCTTATGTAAAACTGTTGTGTAGATTGTATGTTAATATGCTATTTTTATGTCTTTTCTGATACTAGTTATTTTCTTCAGTGTGTGTAAAGCTAAGCAAAGTTATGCAGGATGCTGATGGACTTAGGCAATGTCAGCAATATAAAGTAACAATTCATATATTTCATACAATGACTCTTGGAACACTGAAAAAAGAAAATTTAAAATAAAAAATAATAAAGTTAAATTAATTTAAAAAATAAAAAAATTAAAATGAAATATATTCAAAATGAAATATTAAATATATTTAAAATGAAATATTACATATATATGTTTTCATTTCTCTTGGGTAAGTATATAGGATTAGAATTACTAGGTCATATTGTAAATGTACATATAAATTTATATGAAATTTACAGACAGTTTGCCAAAATAATTAACAAATTTCCCTTCCCATTACCAACTTCTGAGACTTCTAGATGATCCACATCCTTACTAATATTGCATAATGTCAGTTGTTTTAGTTTTAGCCTTCTAGAAGGTGTGAGGCAGTATTTTCTATACTTAGCATTTGTTTCCCTGATGACTCTCGACAGTGAACAATTTGTCACATCTTACTGGCCATTTACATATCTTTCTTCATGAAAGGCTGATGAAATTCTTTCTCATATTTTCATTGGTTTGATTGTCTTTTTATTAATGACTTATAGAAATATCACTGCCTCCTACATACAAGTCCATTATTAGATAGAGCTTTTGCAAATATCTTCTTCCTCTCTATAGGTTTACTATTCATATTCTTTATGGTGTTTTTAATAAATGGAAGTTTTTCATTTTGATGCAGCCTAGTCTATGAGTTTTGTATCTCATCATAGAAAATTTTGCCTACCCCAGGTTGCAAAGAATCATTCTGTATTTTCTTCTTAAAACTTTATAGTTTTATTTATCATATATAGGTGTAAGACCCATCATGATTGTTTGGTTTAATTTTTGTTTATGGTATGAGGTAAAAATTAAGGTTATCTAGGTGTTCCATTCATAATCTATTGAAAACACTTTCCATGTCTTAATGGATTGCTTTGCAACCTTTGCAAAGGTCAGCTGACCATATATACATAGATCTATTTCTGGAATTTCTATTCTGTTCCAGTAATGGATTTGACTATTCTTATGCAAATATCGCATTTAATCGGCATTTAATAAGTCTTAAGTCCTAATAAGTCTTAAGATCAGATACGGTCCATCTTGCAGTTTGATTCTTCTTTTCGAAATTTATATTTAAATAAATGCTAGCAATGGAGAACTAGGAAATGAAATTCAGAATAACAATAACATTTACAAAAGATCAAATAATACAAAATACCAGAGGATAAATTTAATGGTAGATACATAAGACTTGTACATAAAAGCGATACCAAGAAAAATTAAAAGTCAAATAAAAAAAGAGTATGGGTATGCTATATTCATGGATAGAAAGAGGAAGTATAGATAGAATGAACATTCTCCAAAATTCACCTACAAATTAAATGCAGTCTCAATAAAAATTCTAGCAGAATTTTTTTTGGGGGGTAGAAACTGACAATCTGATTAGAAAATTTATGTGGAAATACAATGACACTGGAAAAGCTGAAACAATCGAATTTTCAAACTCTTGTAATCTGGTTGAGTCTCGGGCTATTCTTCCCACCTAGATGGTGCTGCTGGCTGAACTATGTTCAGGCAGGGCTGTGGGCAGGGTTTCATGGTTGGACAGGGGCTGTGTGATTAGGCCCCATTCACAGGCTATAGCCCCAGAGTTGGGCAGGGCCACAGTCTGCGCTTTGCAATCAGGTAAACCACTGGTTATGATCTACTGTTGGGTAAGTTTGTTGGGCTGAGCTCTCTGGTCAGGAGAGGTTCCAGCTTTATCCCATAGTTGGGTGGGGCTGGAAATTTTTGTTTACTGTAGGGAAGGGTCGCTGTCCCACACTGAGTAGGGTCATAGACTGTGCTCCAATGGGACAGGGTCATTGCCTGGACAAAGCCTTGGGCTGTGTTCAGTAATTGGGCAGGGCCCTAGGCTGAGGCTGCTCAGGGTCACTGGTTAGGGTTCCTGGCTATGTAGGGCCAGAGGCTATCTCAACTCTTAAACAAGGTTGCTGGCTTGCTTTTGCCTAAGTGGGGCTGAAGGATGGGCTCCCCAGCTTCCCAGGCTTCCTGGCCTGGCTGGACTGGAGGCTGTCCAGCAGGTGAGCCAAGCTGTGGACTTGTTTCCTTCACCAGGTGTGGCAGTACAAGAGGCTCCCTGGTCAGCACAGGTCAAATCAGACAGACCTTCCCACTGATCTCCCTAGCCAGGTGGGCAGAGGCGTTGGCTAGGATCTCTACGTAGGCACAATTGCCAGCAGGAATGTGGTCTCCCCAGATCTGAGTGAAAGTCCAGTCCCCTTCTCTATCATGATCTGTTCTCCTGTGGCTGAGTCTTGCAGATTCCTCCAGTGATACCCATTCAATGAGACCCTAGTGGGCCTCCCAGGAAATGCTCTGCAACACTGGTGGAGCTGGATGTCCACCTTGGACTCTATTTTGCCATAGGAGAAACCCTAAATCCAGGGGTCCTCTAGGGGAGGTACTTTGCCTGCCTTGGGGAGTGGGCATATGGTCACAGCATAGCTGCTCCTCTTACCCTTGTACTGTGTTCTTCTTGATCTCTATGGTCCAGGGGTTGCTTTAGCATTGTCCCCGGGTTCTGGGATTTTCACAGTCATGTCTTATTCATGAAGAGTTCCTAGCCAGTGTTCTTGTGAAGGGGACTGAAGTTGGGAAACATCTCTGTAGCCATGTTAATGAAATCATTTCAACAGTGTCATTTTAATATTCCTCGCACGTCACATCTTTCCCATAGAATGGACATTTTGGTAATTGTGTTAAGCAAAACTATATGCATTATTTTGTTTTACTTACCCAGTATCCTGTGAAATAACATCAGAAATTTTCATTTCCAGTTTGCAGAGATTGAATTTGAGTCACAAAAGATGACGTCAGCAAAATGACTTTGCAGATTGGAAGTTGCCTCTTTATTTATATGGCTTCACTTTAAAAAAAAAAAAAAAAAAAAGAGCATGGACTACACCAGAGTCCACAGAGTGAGGCTCACATAATAGAGATCAATTTTAAGGATATCCACATTCACAATAGGACTGGAAAAGGAATAGACTGTAGAAGACAGAATTATAATTGTTTCAGATTCACTCTTTCTCTTCCTAAAAATCCAAGTGACAAAAATGGAACTTACCATAAGTAAGTTCTAAAAGATGCCTGGTAAAATAGATCTGCAAAATAGCAATAGCTTTTTCATGTGCTAAAAGTCATCAGAAAATATGATACAATATAAGATCCTATTCACTGTAACAACAACAAGGTTAATACCTGGGAATAGACTTTTAAAAAATGTGGGGCCAAATTTAAAGGAAAAAGCATAACTACTCAGGACACAGAATAAAACAGGAATAAAGAAGAGCCACAGCTGTGGACGTTATGCAGATAAAACTGAGAGAATTTTTATCTGAAAGAGGTAACCCATCACCTTGGACTCATTGGAGCCTGAGGTCCAATCGCCTTGGCTGGTCAATGGCAATTCCCTTAGCTGAGCTGTGGGTCAGGTGATGACCTGGCATGAGCAAGTTTGTTAACAGGCATGACATAAGAAAAGATCAGATCTAGGGAGGACCAGAAGGGATGCTACTCACAGGATACATTGACCTTTACTGTAACTCTCGCTTAAAGGCATAACTTCTTCATGGACCTCGACTTTAAGTTTTAAGCAGTGTTTTCCATGGAAACCCATGGAGGGAATGAAAACTGGCAAACCCTAGGCTGTAGAGTAACAGTTTGGAAGCTGTCTAGTTCGTTCTCACAAAGAGGAAATCTCAGTCACGTGCTCTGCTGCTGCACTGTTGCTGTCACTGTTGCTAAGAGGATGAGTCAGTCTCATTACTGCGTCAGTTTATTAAGTTTTTCTCCCAACTGCGCTGTTGGAGGGAGCTTCAGGAGCAGTGCTGTGACTGTGCTATCCACGCATGCGCACAGCAACCCTCCCAGAGAGGAGGCAGTGGAGCGGCAGCCCCATGGCGCCATCTTGGCTTTGAGCAGAAGCAAGTGCTGGTTTTGAACCCAAATGAGAATATGGCAACTCTAAACTCAAACAGTAGGCATGTACAGGGGTTATAATTTTTGCTAATCTAAGAAAGACCAAGGACGATGTCTTTGTTTTTAATTATTATTGACATTTTATTTCACAAAGTTATGACTGTGGGTCCCCAGTCCAGTTGAGGGCAGGGGTCACCACACGTTCTGTCAAGAACCAGAGAGTAAATATTTTATGCATTCTTGCCAGATGGTCGCTCTTGCAACCTCTCAGATCTGCTGTGGTATCACAGAAGCAGCCCCCGACAGTAAGTAAAAGAATGAGCATGTCGTGGTTCCAATAAAACTTTATTTGTGGACATTGAAATTTCAAAAAAATTTAGATCTTTTTATTTATTCATTTGAGAGAGAGAGAGAACGAGAGCATGAATGGGGGGAGAAGGAGATGCAAGGAGCCCAACTCAGGACTCCATCCCAGAACTCTGAGATCATGACTCAAGTGGAAGGCAGACGCTTAACCGCCTGAGCCACCCAGGTGCCCTGAAATTGCAGTTTAATATAATTACATGTATCAGGTTCCTCTTCGGTTCTGCCCCAACCATTTAAAATGTAAAAATCGTGCATAGCTCCTGTATCAGTCTCACCTGTCAAATGGGGATGTTCATAGTACTCACTTGTAGGGCTGTTGTAAAGTTTCAGTAACCATAATCTGTGTAGGACACAGCACAATGCCTACCTAGCTCACAGGAAATAGATTATTCCTTATGATTTACCAAATGTGTTCATTGCACAGAAGCCATTGGCTACACATTGATAAGGAGTTCGGATGGGAAGGAGGCATGATGGAGCTCTTGGGGAATGAAAATAAACCATGATTTCCACTAGGGTAAATGGGTACTGGAATATACAAGTCAGCTGTGTTCAAATAGTTTCATTAGAGTTGGGTGTGAATTCTGTATCCACTTGCCATGTACCTAGCATGACGACTTTAGCTAAAGGACAATTGACTCAAGGAAGGCTTGGAAACCAGAGGATCCCACACTTCTTGGTTGGTTCTGTTTGTCTTGTTATGTTGACAAGCATTGTCTGGGCCTTACCCATGGAAAAATGGTAGGAAGGTCCCACTTGCTGACTGCAAGGACTCAGGGACTTTGTAAACTATTGCAGACTCATCTGGCTTCTTAGTCTCCTCTTGATGTTGTTGCCTCATAACTCTGGACTCACATCCGTGAAGCTAGGCTGGTCATTGGCTTGGAGCTGTAAAGCATGGGAGCTTCATCCTGCACATACACCCCCAACAACCATACAGGCCCTCAACTCAAAGGCAGGATAAAACTGTTAGCTTTAGCCAAAGAATGGTTGGCTGATAGGGGCCTATTAGGAGCTCCCTCCAACGTGATTCACCAAAGAATGTGTCTCAAGGAAGAAAGTGTACAGTAAAGTTAGAAGCAGAGAAATTAGGCCCAGTATCTACATTTTAGAAACTTAAGCTCTTGGGGTGCTGAGTGGCTCAGTCAGTTAAGCTTTTGCCTTTGGCTCAGGTCATGATCTTGGGATCCTGGGATCAAACCCTACATTAGGCTTCCTGCTTTACCGGGAAGTCTATTTTTCTCCCTTTGCCTCTGCTCCTCTTCCTCATTCATGCACTCACACGCACTCTCTGTCTCAAGTAAAATCTAAAAAAAAAAAAAAAAAAGGAAAGAAAGAAACTCAAGCTCTTGAGGTCAGTCCCCACAATCAGAATTGCTGAATTTCTACCGCAGATTGCTCACTCAGGGTCCCACAGGCTCACTGCTCCTCATGAATAGCCTTGGCTGTACATTCTTGGATGCAGATCTCTACCAAAATTTGTTTCTATCAGCAATTAAAGTTCATGGCTATTTGCGTCCTACAGGGTGGCTTTTTCTTTAAGATTTTATTTATTTGACAGAGAGGGAACACAAGCAGGGGGAGTAAGAGAGGGAGAAGCAGGCTTCCTGCCGAGCAGGGAGCCCGATGTGGGACTTGATCCCGGGTCTCTGGGATCATGACCTGAGCCGAAGGCAGTGGCTTAACCAACTGAGCCACCCAGGCGCTCCCTACAGGGTGGCTTTAACAGCCTTTCAGGTTGTTGTTGTTTTTTTTTAATTCCTTAAAGATTTCAATTTCACAATGGGGGTGCTATAACTCTTCCTGCACAGCGGGTGTGGGCTCCTGTCTATCTGTGATGGGCATTTCCTATCCTCGAGTACCTACCTCTCGATGACAGTTCAGGCCTCCTAAACACGAGGGGACACACTCCAGGACTTGCCTTTCATGTGCTCACCCTGCCCATGGCCCACAAGTAAACTGAGAGACCAGCAGAATTCTGCCTGAGAACGTGGCACCCGCTCTCTAAACAGTCACACTTTGCACAGGGCAGGTAGAGGAGTAGTACGCCTTACCTTATGCTCCAGATCCAAATAGCTGCTCTGAATGCTACTCACCTTTGTGATTTTTCTATTTTTAGATCTCCAAAAGCTTGAGTTTAGGGCAGACTGATCATTCAGCAATGAGAATGTTGACTAAATTGATTTTCAGCCTACAGCCTACAGCCCTCCCCTTTGCCACCGCTGCCACATACCATTTCCTCTGTCATTCCACATGCTTCCCCTCCTGTTCAACCTCTTCTCACCATGTTGCTACCTTGGAGGTCATTCTATTCCACCCCAGTCATCACCACATGGAAATATGGAAGGATCCACTTTCCAACTGTCATAGCCTTATGATTGGCATCCAGATAATTCCCTTCAGGCATGGCCTGTGCTTGAAACTCTTATGAAATAGTCACAGTCCCTTGCAACAACACCGCATGTGGTGAAGTTCAGATTGGCTTTTCTAATTCACCCAGTACTTCTGAGACCTGGCATTTACCATTCTCAGAGTTTTGTGTTCCATGTGTTTAATGACTTTGGCCAAGAGTTCCAGCTGGAGGAGTACCTCAAACCCAAAGGCCTTCTCCACTTATTTCTCTTTGCAAATATACTTAGTTTTTTCCAGCCATTTGTGGGATGTTCAGTGGGCATCAGAACAAAGGAAGTTAACTTATAAATGCAAACGTAAGTAAGAAGAGAGATTAATTTAGCAATTTGGGGTCTTTTTTGGTTCCATATAAATTTTAGGATTGTTTGTTCCAACGTTTTGAAGACTGTTGGTGGAATTTTGATCAGAATGGCATTGAAAGTATAGATTGCTCTGGGCAGTATAGACATTTTGACAATGTTTATTCTTCCGATCATGAGCATGGAATGCTCTTCCATCTTTTTGTGTCTTCTTCAATTTCTTTTATGAGTGCTCTGTAGTTCCTCGAGTAAAGATCCTTGACTTCTTTGGTTAGGTTTATTCCTAAGTATCTTATGTGTTTTGGTGCTATAGTAAACAGAATCGATTCTCTGATTTCCCTTTCTATTTTTTCATTGTTAGTGTATAAGAATGCAACTGATTTCTGTGCATTGATTTTGTATCCTGCCACATTACCAAATTGTTGTATGAGATCCAGTAGTTTGGGGGTAGAGTCTTTTGGGTTTTCCACATAGAGTATCATGTCATCTGCAAAGAGAGAGAGTTTGACTTCCTCTTTGCCAATCCGAATACCTTTTATTTCTTTCTGTTGCCTGATTGCTGTTGCTAGGACTTCTAACACTATGTTGAACAGTAGTGGTGAGAGTGGGCATCCTTGTCTTGTTCCTGATCTCAGAGGAAAGGCTGTTAGTTTTTCCCCGTTGAGAATGGTATTCGCTGTGGGTTTTTGTAGATAGATTTTATGAGGTTGAGAAATGTTCCCTCTATCCCTATACTTTGAAGAGTTTTGATCATGAACGTGTGTTGTATTTTGTCAAAAAGCAAAGCTGGGGGCATCTCGTTACCTGACTTCAGGCTTTATTACCAAGACAGCATGGTACTGGCACAAAAACAGAGAAACAGACCAATGGAACAGAGTGGAGAGTCCAGATATGGACCCACAAATCTATGGGCAAATCATCTTTGACAAAGCAGGAAAAAATATCCAGTGGAAAAAAGACAGTCTCTTCAATAAATGGTGCTGGGAAAATTGGACAGCTACATATAGAAAAATGAAACTAGACCATTCTCTTAAACCACACACAAAGGCAAACTCGAAATGGATGAAAGACCTCAACATGAGGCAGGAATCCATCAAAATCCTGGAAAAGAACAGAGGCAGTAACCTCTTTGACATCGGCCACAGCAACTTCTTTCAAACACGTCTCCAAAGGCAAAGGAGACAAAAGCGAAAATGAACTTCTGGGAGTTCATCAAAATAAAAAGCTTCTGTACAGCAAAGGAAACAGTCAACAAAACAAAGAGGCAATCCACAGAATGGGAGAAGATATTTGCAAATGACACTACAGACAAAGGG
>PITA01011560.1:0-66119 GCA_004023965.1 Spilogale gracilis | reverse complement strand
ATTCATTTCCCTTATTCTGTTTTCTTGGGATTTTAGTTGTTTGCTCCAAGACTTCTCTTGCTCCTCCTTCCTATTCTGTGCGTCTTCCAAATCACTGATACGATCTTCAGCTTCACTTACTCTGGCTGTTAGCATATTTAAATTAGATTGCATCTCGTCTAAAGCCTTTCTAACCTCAGCTTTCACTTCTGTTACCATGGCTTCCATTTTGAGACTAATGTTCTTTTCTAAATTGACTATTGCTTGGACTATTGCTGCCCTGAATTCCATATCTGTCATATTGTTTATGTTCATTCCCAGTAATTCTGTGGCCGAGGTTGCAGTCTCAGGGTTCTCCTGCTGTTGGGTGTTCCTTCTCCGAGTCATTGTGGCAAGGAGTGGTTGAGGGGTGTATGGCTAGATCTATCAGCCAAATATATTTCTTATAAGAAATGTTACAAGAAAGAAATTACAGAGCTCTCTTTGACACAGATGCAAAAATCCTAAACAAAATATTGGCAAAATCAAATCTACCAAAACATTGATCAAGACCTACTGTGGGTTTAATCTAGAAATATAAAAATAATTAAACATATTAAAATCAATACAACTTACCACATTAACAAGAGAAATAAATCTTATCATCAACAGATGAAGCAAAAGTAACTGATGAAATCCAACACTCATCCATGATTTAAAAGCCTTGTATAAAACTAGAAATAAGAGAAGGTCCTTAACACTATAGAAGCATATCTTTTTTAAAACTGATAGTAAACATCATACTTAATGGTGAATAAAAATATTCCACCTGAGATGAATGATGTGGTCACTTATTACCACCTGCACTCAATATGATCCTGTAGGATTAAGCATTTACAAAAAGGTAAGAAGATGAAATATAAAGAATGGAAGAGAAGAAATAAAAATGCTACTTTCACAGACAATATGATTATATACTTAGAAAACCTAAAAGAATTTATAAATTATTAGAGTAAGTCACCTTAGTAAGGTCACTAATACAGTGTAAAACATAAAGAAATAGGAGAACACCAACAAATAACTTATTCTTTAATCAGTGAAGATAAATAAGCTGATGAATCCTAAAAAGAATATTTCAAGTATTTAAAAAATATATTCATCTTGAGAGCTATTCTTAGTTTCTTTTACCCCCTATTTACTCTAAGGGACTGAGAAGTAGAAATTCTAAGTCTGATAAGTATTTACTTCACTAATATTTGAAAGACTTGAAAAAACTGTGTTATATGCAATGATATATATGAAACATACTTCATGTTTTACAATATACCATAACATTTAAACAATAACTCTTATAACTCTTTAATTTTTATTTTCTTGAAAGCTAATGAATAACTACTTTCTTACATGAAAATGAATAAGATTTTCTGTGCATACAAATGCAATAAAATAATTACAATGATCACTTCCTGAAGTATAGAGGTTTTTTTCTTTGCTAGTCCTAAAATATTTTATAAAAATGGACTCAAGTGTATAAAGAATGAAATGAAACATAAAATACTTACTTAGAACTAATTATCCATCTCACACTTACATTTTGATAAAATGATTTTCTTATTCAAGTTAACACATCACCCAAAAATTTATTGTAATAAAATATTAATATAGAAACTCCACAAAATTAAAGCTAAGTGGGAAATGGCAGTTCCATCTAATTGGATTTATGATAGTAATATATGCCTAAATTTCATCTTACTTTTCTAAATTATAAGTCCAAATTTAAAAATGGTAACTCTCTCAGGAGAAATTATCAAATAAATTCCTAGCAAATGAAAATTCTCTGACAGAAGGATAACAAACAAGCCATTCACAGGCCCCCAAACATTTCTAATTGTCTTATAATTAACTGGTTCAAATGTTTTGTTATCTACATGACCCCTATGCTTTCATGTCTGTGACATCTGGTCTAAACCACTGAGGGAAAGTATTGACTATTCTCCTCTCAATGGTCCACCAAGGCTGGACACTCAATATATTACTCAATATACTCTTGCACTATTTTATTAGTGGACAATCAATTTTCATTTTCAGTGTTCACCTCTCCTGCAAAGACTTTTTCTTACTCTTTTATTCAATAAAGGAGCACAATATCCCCCTTCATAAAAATGTTTATGTAATAATAATGATACAAATTAACTATTAAGCACTTCTGCACTATTCAGACTAAATAATCATAGTATTCTCCTTGGCTTTTCCACACAGGACCTTTTTTATGCTATAAGTTGGCTTTTTAAAAAATACATAGTTTTTTTTTTCTATATCCATTTCCATTTTGAGTGGTTGATGATATTTTTATTCTCATTTTTGGTTTTGTGATAGACTGACTTAGTCTTTTTTGTTTTCCAATTCTAGAAACAAGTTTCTTGATATTAAACTACGCTTAATGTATGAACTATATCACTGTAGTGCTTTTAAAGTTCTATAAGAGCTGAAGAAAATGTTTAAAATACTAAGAAAATAAAAAATAAAGAAAAGTAATAAAGTAAGACATTGCCTGTAGAATTCTAATTACAAAAAAAAAGAATGAATACTGATCCAAATGATGGATTAAGAATTATCTTTCCTTACCCAGGCAACCTACAAAAATCTCCTTTTATGATTTTCTCTAGTATTAATCTGGATATTGCCTTTAGAGTCCCCCTGAAAACAACCTGTTGGTATAACTACAAAAAGTAAACTATGTATCTTTAAGGTAAATGCTACCCATTCTCTAGCATTTATCAATCTAGAGCTTCCCTTCAGAGAAATTTTGTAAGGCAACAAAACACACATACACACATTTACAAAATTTCAAAGAAAAAAATTTTTTAAGGATTTTATTTATTTGACAGAGAGAAACACAGCCAGGAGGGAACACAAGCAGAGGGAGTGAGAGAGGGAGAAGCAGGCTTCCTGCCAAGCAGGGAGCCCGATGTGGGACTCGATCCAGGGTCTCCAGGATCATGACCCGAGCCAAAGGCAGTTGCTTAACCAACTGAGCCACCCAGGCGCCCCATTTTTTTTTTCAAAGAAATTTTTAAACCATTATATGAAAGTGGTTTCAGTAGTTAATGATGCAGACATGATGGAAATGCTTAAAAAAAAAGTGGTAACATTTTATAATACATGATTTTAATGAAAGAGATACTAAGCAATTAAATATTCTTAAATTTAAGAATACATATTTTAAAAATATTTAAAAGATGGCATAATACCTTATATGTATATATATCAACACCCTCCCCAGTCTTCCTCTCCATTAGGCTCAATGACCTAACTTCTAAATTGCAACTCAACCAAATATTTTATCACATGTAATCTGTCCAGACAGACTTACAACTGAGTGAGTTCTCAATTTATCCCAGATTCTTGATGTTTATATCATAGGCCAAGGATCAGTATGTCCCAGTTTGCCATGCCTGCTCAAACACAGCTACCAGCATCATCTAAACCCCTGTAGGCTGCATTGCCTAAGAAACAATGTGAAACAGCCAGATGAGATAATGGGATTTCAAATGGTGTTGAGGAAAAAAAATTGCTTTATTATTATACAATGTTCACTGTTCGCTGTAAAAAATAGGGAAAAATGGGGCTCTTGGGTGGCTCAGTCAGTTAGGTATCTAACCTTTCATTTCATCTCAGGTCTCTCAGGGTCAGAGATTGAGATCCACATCAGGCCCCACTCTCTGCACAGAGTCTGCTTGAGATTCTCTCTCTCCCTCTCCTCTGCTCCTCCCTCAGCTCATGCTCTAAATAAATATATTAATTAATTAAATCTTTGAAAAAATAAAATATAGGATGAGAAAAGAAAGTAGAAACATGATGGGGGCACGTGGCTGGCTCAGTTGGCTGGGCGTCCGAATCTTGATTTCAGCTCAGGACGTGATCTCAAGGTGATGGAATAGAGCCTCATGTCAGGCTCCAAGCTCAGCGGGAAGTCTTTTTGGCACCTCCCCTCTGCTTCTCCCTTGTTTTCTCTCTTTCTTAAATAGATAAATGAAATCTTTTTTTAAAATAAGACATCTAAAAAAAGAAAAACAGACATGCTACAATTCTCTTACTTTTTTGTTTGTTTTCTGTCAGAGAGAGAGAGAGAGAGCACACAAGCAGGGGGAGTGGCAGGAAGAGGGAGAAGCAGGCTCCCTGCTGAGGAAGAAGCCTGATGTGGGACTCCATCCCAGGACCCTAGGATCATAACCTGAGCCAAAGGCAGACACTTAACCAAGTGAACCACCCAGGCATCCCCATGCTGCAATTTTCTAAAAGAATGATTCAACAATGAAATAAATTATCACTAGTACATCCTCCTTTGGTTTTCTTATCACTTTGCTGAAAAGTGTTGCATCAACTTTCAACAAGATATAAGTGTGGAGACACCAACTCTGTAGACTTTTTTTTTTTTTTTTTTTTATAAATGGGTTTTTTTGTTTTTTAATTTTTTTTTTTTTAGATTTTATTTATTTGACAGAGAGAAACACAGCCAGAGAGGGAACACAAGCAGGGGGAGTGAGAGAGGGAGAAGCAGGCTTCCTGCCGAACAGGGAGGCCCATGTGGGACTCGATCCCGGGTCTCCAGGATCACGACCTGAGCCGAAGGCAGTCGCCCAACCAACTGAGCCACCCAGGCGCCCTGTAGACTATTTTTTTAACGCTCTCACAGAACATATTTGAATATACAGGAATTTTCATTTTCTGCCAAAAATGTCAAAGAAAACAATATTATCAAAGAAAGATGTTTTACAATTATTAGATGAGAAGATGAATGCAAAAAAGATAGATGACAGCACTCTAAAGTCTGATGAAGTTCGAAACTGATCATGTAATGTAAGTCTCAGATTATGAGTCTTCAGATCACCATGTCACAGACGAATTTTCTTACACTCAATAATCAATGAGTAAATCCTAGAAATGTAAGGTCATTCATAGAAATGAACTATCAATCTACTGAAAAACCAATGTAATTCACCATACTAATAAGACAAAACCCTAATAATCACCTCAACAGAAAAAGAAAAAGCATTTGACAAAAGACTATGCCCTTCCATGCCAAAACCACCCAACACCCTTGGAACAGAAGGAAACTTCCTCAATTTAATAAAGGGCATCTATGAAAAACCTACAGCTAATACCATCCTTAATGCTGAAAGACACTATTGTCCCCCAAGACAAGGATGTCTGCTCTTATCACTTCCATTCAACAGTGTTAGAAAAGTTCTAGCCAAGGCAATTAGGCAAGAAAAAGAAAGAAAGAAAAGTATCTAAACAGGAAAGGAAGAAGTAAATCTATTTATATTCACAGATTACTTGATCTTATATATGTCTAAAGAATCCATGCAAAATCTAGTACAGCTAATAAAAGAATTCAACAAAGTTGTAGGACACAAAAATCAGTTGTATCTCTATATTACGGCAGTGAACAATCCAAAAATGAAATCAAGAAAACAATTCCATTTATGACAGCATCAAATAGAATATTTAAAAATTTAGGAATAGAGGGGCGCCTGGGTGGCTCAGTTGGTTAAGCGACTGCCTTCGGCTCAGGTCATGATCCTGGAGATCTGGGATCGAGTCCCACATCGGGCTCCCTGCTCGGCAGGAAGCCTGCTTCTCCCTTTCTCACTCCCCCTGCTTGTGTTCCCTCTCTGGCTGTGTTTCTCTCTGTCAAATAAATAAAATCTTTAAAAAAAAAAAATTAGGAATAGAGTGAGCAAAAAAAGAACAAGATCTGTACACTGAAAACTACAAAACATCACTGAAAAAACTTTAAAAAAGACCTAATTATATAAATGGAAAGACACCCCTGTTCAGGGATTAGAAAGCCTAATATTGTTAAGACAGCAATACTCCTCAAATTGATCTATAGATTCAATGCAATAACCTAACAAACTTCAGGTACCTTTTTTGCAGAAATTGAGAAGTCAGTCCTAGAATTCATTTGGAAATGTCAGGGAGCCAGAAGAGCTAACACACTTTCAAAAAAGAACAAAGTCAATAAAGGACCCCTCTCAAGTTATCCAAATTCTAAAATCTAGGACTTATTACCTTACATGGCAAAAGGGACTCTGTAGATGTGATTAAGTTAAGGAATTTAATAAGGGAGATTATCCTAGATTTTATCTAGATGAGCCCCATGTAATCACACAAGTCCTTAAAACAAGACTGCAAGAAGAATCTCAGAAAACATAATGACAGAAGAGAGGTCAAAGTGGTGTGGTCCTAAGCCAAAAAATTCTGGTGGTTACCAAACACTGGAAAAGACAAGGAAAAAATTCTCTGGTAGTGCCTCCAGAAGAAGCACAAATATACTGAAACCTTGGTTTTAGCCTGTATCTGATCCATTTTAACCGTCTGATCTCCAGAACTGTAAGAAATATAATACAGCTCTGTGTTGTTTTAAGCCACTAAATTTATGGTAATTTGTTATAAGAGCAATAGGAAATGAATATAATCAGAATAGCAATGAACATGTATAACATAGTTATTATTACCACATAACAATGTCTCAAATGTCTATGAAATCATGCAGAGTTGCCACACTATTAATGTGGCTGTCCAAATGCTGTTAGTTAAAAACACTTTACTGTACTACTCTACAGGTCTATCTTTTTATATGTAAGAAAGAGAAAAGTTTTCAGTTCTCAGTGATTTATTTTTATTTTTATTTTTTTGAGGAGGATGTTACAGTTTAAAGTGATTTTATACTTCTTTTTTTTTAAGATTTTATTTATTTATTGAGAGACAGAGAGAACAAGCTGTGGGAAGGGGCAGAGGGGGAGAGGGAGAAGCAAACTCCTGCCAAGCAGGGAGCCCAATACAGGGCTCAATTCCACAACCCTGAGATCATGACCTGAGCCAAAGGCAGCCACTTAATCAACTGAGCCATCCAGGTGCCCATGATTCTATACTTCTTACAGCAAGGTATTCCACATCATTTATAACTCAGCTCAACAATCAAACTGAAAGACATTAATAATATACAGTTGTGACAAAAATAAACCTCATACACTGATTAAAAATTTACACTGTATCTGGGGCACCTGGGTGGCTTAGTCAGTTAAACATCTGACTTCCAGCTCAGGTCATGATCTCAGGGTCCTGGGATTAAGCTCTATGATGGGCTCTATGCTCAGTGTGGAGTCTACTTGTCCTTCTGCCCCCAAGTCCCACTTGTGCTTTCTCTCTTTTTCTCTCAAATAAAATCCTAAAAAAATTTACACCATATCTAAAGAGTTCTCAACACCACATAAGAACAATAGCACTGGGGTGTGCCTTGGACGTGTGAGGTGTATAGAAACCCAATCTTAGCTTCAAATCTTGCTATCAACCAATACAATGTTAAAGTTTTCTAGTCAGATCACCAAAGAAAAAGATGGGCACAAAAACGAAAACATGGCATGCAACAAACAGCACAAGAAAATATGCATAGAACTTTTCTCCCCCAGATTTTAGGAAATGGTTTCAACAAATACGGCAATATTAAATGAAGGCTTTTGAGTCATAGGAATCCATTTCCTTTGGTCTTTAGTTCAATACCACTGAAGGAGAATACTGGATCTATCATTTCAATCACTCTCCCACCAAAATCCCAAACTCCCTACCCGCTTTGTTCTCTGGTTCCACACACCAAACAAAAATCAAAATTCAAGTTGATTCTACTCTATCAAGGCCACTAAGCATTACTGCAGAGAGTCACATTACTAGCCAGACTAGACTGATACACTAGAAATCCATGGTTGCAAATTTCAACTGATGCTTTTCATTGTTCAGCAATCTACTGTTTTTTTCTAGTCAATTCCTTCTGAACATTGTCTGACTCTCCATTTCTCCTTGTCACTCTCAGCCAGTGGTTTTGGTTCCCATAATACAAAGAAAAATAAATACATATATTCAAAATTAGGAGAAAGAACTCTTTTAACTACCTACCAACAAACATACAGATTTGAGCGCAACATACACCTTCTCCTCCTAGTAAAATAAATGTATTACTTAGGTGAAGGGAATTAAAAGTACACTTATCTTGATGAGCACTGATTAATGTACAGTCATCCTTTATTCATTCTCACCCAACTAAATTTTCTAACCAGTCAGCATATACCTTCACTCATGCCCCAGATTAGATTACCTCCAACAGTTATAACTCCCAATACTTAAACACCTCATTCTTGATCCTTCATAAAACACTAATAACTTATATTGTTTGACTTCCACACTAAACATATGTATGCCCCATGAGGCAACAGACCATGCTTGTCATGTTCATTGCCATCCCCGTACCTACACATTGACTGATATATACCAGAGGCTCAATAGATGAATAAATGAATGAAAAAACCAAGGCCAAGCCATACCCCACATCTGGTGATAAACATAGATAAATATCATAAATCAATGTGAAGTATACTTTATAAAATGCTGTGGGCACCTGGGTGGCTCAGTGGGTTGAGGCCTCTGCCTTCGGCCCAGGTCATGATCTCAGAGTCCTGGGGTCGAGGCCTGCATCAGGCTCTCTGCTCAGCGGGGAGCCTGCTTCCTCCTCTCTCTCTGCCTGCCTCTCTGCCTGCTTGTGATGTGTGTGTGTGTGTGTGTGTGTGTGTGTGTGTGTGTGTCAAATAAATAAATGGAATCTAAAAAAGGGGGGGGAGCATGTATCCCATCATTCATTCAGCAAACATTTACTTTCATGCTTACTGAGCATCAGTACTGTCCTAGGTGCTAATGATACAGCAGTGAACAAAACAGTAGTCCCTTCCCTCATGGAGTATATGATCCAGCTAACCAAGGAAAGGGATGTCCCTTAAAAGAATCTAATTCAAACCCAAAAGCATATAGTAAGACATGGCTTCCATGAAACAGGGACAGAAAATCATCCCTAAAAAAAAAAAAGAACAAGGGGTGCCTGGGTACCTCAGCTGGTTAAGTATCTGCCTTTGACTCAGCTCATGACCCTGGGGTCCTGGGATAGAGCCTCAGGTCAGGCTCCCTGCCCGGCGGGGAGACTACTTTTCCATCTCTTTCTGCCCCTCTCCCCAGCTTATGCTCTCTCTCCCACTCTCTCACTCTCTTTTACACACAAACATTTTTTTAACAAAGAATTAAATTAAAAGACAAAAAGGGAGATAACTGACATAAGGAAAGTTTACCAAAAAGGTAACACATACACACACACATACACACAGTTGCTATACAGGAGAAAGAGCTAATACTGTGAAAAATCAATCAATTCAGCAGTGCAGGGGCACAGTTTGATATACTTGACACTTACATACTTAATATATATACTTAATATACCAGAATTCAGAAACCAGCCCCTGGTAAACACTAATCTGCTTTCTGTTCCTGTGGTGTCACCTATTCCAGATATTTCACATAAATAGGTTTCCACTTACTCTTTTTCTCTCCTACCTTCAAATAAGAGTTCTCATTTTCTATTATATATCAGGCAACCTTCTAGGCAGGAAAATATAAAGCTTTAAAAGAAAAAGAGTCATACAAGATTTTTGCTAATTTAGAAGGGCAAAGAGACAATAAGTAAACAAATGAATACTATGCTCTAATTTCAAGTAGTAAAAAACACTATGAAGACAAATAAAGAAGGGCAATGTTTACAAAGAAAGATAGGGTGCTATTTTATACAAATAAGATCAGGAAAAGTTTGTCTGAGAGGATGACATTTGCAGAGATCTGAATGAAATGAGGTAATCCTTGAGAACGCATATGAAGATCTAGGCCAGAGAAAAAGCAATTACAAAAATACTGAAAAAGCAATTACAAAAATACTGCATGAATCAGTCTGGAATGTTCAAAAAACAACAATGAAGGCCAGGGTGACTGGAGAAGAGTAGAAAGGAACAGATGAGGTCACAGAGGTAGCGAGGGTTCAGATATAAAGGTACTGTAGATCCTGGTAAAGACTGAATTTTATTCTCAATATGATGAGAAACCACTAAAGAATTTTCATGAAACACTGCTCCATAAACAAAAGATTGCGGGCAGACCAATTAGGATCCTTCTGGAGTAGCCCAAGTAAGAGATTATGGAAATTACCACCATCATGACAGAAATGACATGCTAACTGGTCAAAATTGTTATATATGGGGGTGCCTGGGTGGCCCAGTCAGTTAAGCATCTACTTTCAGCTCAGGTCATGATCCCAGCGTCCTGGGAGCCTGCTTCTCCCTCTCCCTCTGCCTGTCCCTCCCCCTGCTTGTGCTCTCTCTCACTCTGTCAAATAAATAAAATCTTAAAAAAAAAAAAAGAATTGTTATATGTTTTATTACTTTTTGTTTAAAGAATTGCTATATACGTTTTATTTTTATTTAAATCCAATTAATTAACATATATTATTTTTCAGAGGTAGAGGTCAGTGATTCATCAGTCTTTTTTTTTTTTTTAAGATTTTATTTATATGACAGAGAGAACCACAGCTAGAGATGGAACACAAGCAGGGGGGAGTGAGAGAGTCAGAGGCAGGCTTCCTGCTAAACAAGGAGCCTGAGGCAAGACTCGATCCCAGGACTCCAGGATCATGACCTGAGCTGAAGGCAGATGCCTAATGACTGAGCCACCCAGGCGCCCTGTGATTCATCAGTCTTATATAATAACCATTGATCATTATATCATGTGCTCTCCTTAATGCCTATCACCCAGTTTCACCATCCCCCTAACCCTCTCCCCTCCCACAACTTTGTTTCCTATAATTAAGTCACTTACACTTTGTCTCCCTCTCTGACTTCATCTTGTTTTATTTTTTCCTCTCTTCCTCTATGATCCTCTGTTTTGTTTCTTAAATTCCACATATTATTGAGATCATATGATAACTGTCTTTCTCTGACTATCATATTTCACTTATCATACTACCCTCTAGTTCCAGCCACTGGACATCTGGGCTCTTTCCGTAGTTTGGCTATTGTGGACATTGCTGCTATAAATATTGGGGTGCAATATTACGGATCACTAAATTTGTATCTTTGGGGTAAATACCCAGTAGTACAATTGCTGGGTCATGGGGTAGCTCTATTTTCAACTTTTTGAGAAACTTCCATACTCTTTTCCAGAGTGGCTGCACCAGCTTGCATTCCCACCAACAATGTAAGAGGGTTCCCCTTTCTCTGCATCCTCACCAATATCTGTCATTTCCTGCCTTGATAATTTTAGCCATTCTGACTGGTGTGAGGTGATACCACTCACTGTGGTTTTTACTTGTATTTCCCTGATGCCAAGTGACATGGAGCATTTTTTCATGTGTCTGTTGGCCATCTGGATGTCTTCTTTGGAGAAATGCCTGTTCATGTCTTCTGCCCATTTCTTGGTTGGATTATTTATTCTTTGGGTGGTGAGTTTGATAAGTTCTTTATAGATTCTGGATACTAGCCCTTTATCTGACAAGACATTTCCAAATATCTTCTCATTCTGGCAGTCGTCTTTGGTTTTGTTGACTGATTGCTTTGCTGTGCAAAAGCTTTTTCTCTTGATGAACTCCCAACAGTTCATTTTTGCCTTTGTTTTCCCTTGTTTTTGGAGACGTGTCTAGCAAGAAGTTGCTGCTGCACTGAGGTCATGGAGGTTGCTGCCTGTATTCTCCTCTAGGATACTGATGGATTCCTATCTCACATTAAGATATTTCATCCATTTTGAATCTATTTCTGTGTACAGTATAAGGAAATGATCCAGTTTCATTCTTCTGCATATGGCTGTCCAATTTTCCCAACACCATTTGTTGAAGAGACTGTCTTTTTTCCATTGGATGTTCTTTCCTGCTTTGTCAAAGATTAGTTAACCATAGAGTTGAGGGTCCATTACTGGGTTCTCTATTCTGTTCCACTGATCTATGGGTCTGTTTTTATGCCGATACTATACAGTCTTGATGACTACAGTTTTGTCATAGAGATTAAAGTCCAGAATTGTGATACCACCAGCTTTGGTTTTCTTTTTTCAAACATTCCTTTGGCTATTTGGGATCTTTTCTGATTCCATACAAATTTTAGGGTTATTTATTCCAGCCCTGTGAAAAAAGCTGATTGTGTTTTGACAGGGACCACACTGAATGTATAGACTGTTGTAGGTAGCACAGACAGTTTAACAATATTTGTTCTTCCAATCTATAAACATGAGAAGTTCTTCCATTTCTTTGTGTCTTCCTCAATTTCTTTCAATTACTGTTCTACATTTTTCTGAGTACAGATCCTTTGCCTCTTTAGTTAGGTTTATTCCTAGGTATCTTATGATTTTGGACACAGTTGTCAATTGGATCAACTCCTTAATTTCTCTTTCTTTGTCTTGTTATTATATAGAAATGCAACTGATTTCTGTGCACTAATTTTATATCCTGCCACTTTGCTGAATTCCTGTATGAGTTCTAGCAATTCTGGGGTGGAATCTTTTGGGATTTTCAAATAGAATATCATTTCATCTGCAAAGAGTGAGAGTTTGACTTCTTTGTTGATCTAGATGTCTTTTATTTCTTTTTGTTGTCTGACTACTGAGGCTAGAATTTCTAGTACTACCTTGAACAACAGTGGTGAGAAAAGACATCCCTGTCATTGTTCCTGATCTTAGAGAAAAGCTCTCAGTTTTTTCATCATTGAGAATGATATTTGCTGTGGGCTTTTAATACATGGCTTTTATGATATTGAGGTATGTCCCCTCTATCCTTACACTATGAAGAAGCATAATCAAGAAAGGATGCTGTACTTTGTCAAATGCTTTTTCCGCATCTATTAATTGATTTGTAGATGTTGAACCACACTTGCAGCCCACTTGGTCATGGTGAATAATCTTTTCAACATACTGTTGGACTGGAGCACCTCGGTGGCTCAGTCATTAACCGGCTGCCTTCGGCTCAGGTCATGATCCCGGAGTCTCAGAATTGAGCCCTGCATTGGGCTCCCTGCTCGGCAGGAAGCCAGCATCTCCCTCTTTCACTCCCCCTGCTTGTGTTCCCTCTCTCACTGTGTTTCTCTCTGTCAAACAAATAAATAAAATGTTAAAATATATACACTGTTAGATCCTATTGGCTATTACCTTGGCGAGAATGTTTGCATCTGTGTTCATCAGGGATATTGGTCTGTAATTCTCATTTTTGGTGGGGTCTTTGTCTGGTTTTGGGATCAAAGTAAAGCTGGCCTCATAGAAAGGGTTTGGAAATTTTCCTTCCATTTCTATTTTTTGAAACAGGATCAGAAGAATGGGCATTAATTCTTCTTTAAATCTTTGGTAGAATTCCCCCTGAGAAGCCATCTAGCCAGGACCTTTGTTTGTTGGGTGATTTTTTATTACTGCTTTAATTTCCTTGCTGGTTATGGGTCTGTTCAGGTTTTCTATTTGTTCCTGTGTCAGTTTTGGTAGTTTATACATCTCTAGGGATGTAACCATTTCTTTCAGATTGCCTAATTTGTTGGCATATAATTGCTCATAATTTTATGTTTTTATAACTGTTTGCATTTCTTTGGTGTTGGTTATGATATATCCTCTTTCATTTACAACTTTATTTATTTGGGTCCTTTCTCTTTTCTTTTTGGTAAGTCTGGCCAGAGGTTTATCAATCTTATTCTTTCAAAGAACCAGCTCCTAATTTCATTGATCTGTACTGTTATTTTGGTTTCTGTTTCATTGATTTCTGCTCTAACCCTTATTATTTTTCTTCTCCTGCTGGGTTTAGGCTTTATTTGCTGTTATTTCTTCAGCTCCTTCAGGTGTAAGGTTAGGCTGTGTATGTGGGCCATTCTTGTTTCTTGAGAAAGGCTTGTATTGCTATATATTTCCTTCTTGGGACTGCCTTTACCGCCTCCAAAAGATTTTGAACAGTTGTGCTTTCATTTTCATTTGTTCCCATGAATTTTTTAAATTCTTCTTTAATTTCCTGGTTGACCCACTCATTCCTTGGTAGGATGTTCCTTTACCTCTATGTTTTGAGATCTTTCAACATTTCCTTTTGTGACTGAGCTCAAGTTTCAAAGTATTGTGGTCCAAAAATATGCAGAGAATGATCCCATTTCTTTTGGTACTAGTTGAGACCTGATTTGTGACCCAGTATGTGATCTAGTCTGGAGAATGTTCCACACACACTCAAGAAGAATATGTATACTGCTGCTTTAGGATGGAATGCTCTGAAAATATCAGTGAAGTTCATCTGGTCCAGTGTGTCATTCAAAGCCCTTGTTACCTTGTTGATCTCCTGCACAGATGGTGTGTCCACTGTAGTGAGTAGGGTGTCAAAGTCCCCTACTATTACCATATTATTATCAATGTGTTTCTTGTGTTTCTTATATTGATGGGTCTTGCTTTTTTATCCAACCTGAGACCTTGCATCTTTTGATTGGGGCATTTAGCCCATTTACATTCAGAGTAACTACTGAAAGATATAAATTTAGTGCCACTGTATTACCTAAAAAAAAAAATCACTGTTTCTGTATATTGTCTCTGTTCTTTTCTGGCCTATTTTACTTTTGGGTTCTTTTCTTCGCTTAAAAGATCTCCTTCAGTATTTTTTGCAGGACAGGTTTAGTGATCACAAATTCTTTCAGTTTCTGTTTGTCCTGGAGGCTTTTAACTCTCCTATTTTGAATGCCATCCCTGTTGGATGAAGTATTCTTGACTGCATGTTTTTCTCATTTAGCACCCTGAATATATCATTCTAGTCCTTTCTGTCCCGACAGGTCTCTGTGGATAGGTTTGTTGCCTGCCTAATGTTTCTACACTTGTAGGTTATGGGCCTCCTTGTCCCAAGGTGTTCTCAGGATTTTCTCTTTGTCTCTGAGATTTGCAAGTTTCACTATTACATCAAGGTGTTGACCTATTTTTATTGATTTTGAGGGGAGATTTCTGTATCTCCTGGACTTGGGATGCCTGCTGCTTTCCCCAAATTAGGGAACTTCTCTCCACTATAATTTGCTCCAATACACCTTCTGCCCCTCTCTTTCCTCTTCTTCTGGGATCCCAATTATTCTAATATTGTTTTACTTTATGGTATCACTTTTCTCTTGAATTCTCCCCCCGTGATCCAGTAGTTGTTTATCTCTTTTTCTTTTTTTTTAAAGATTTTATTTATTTGACAGAGAGAAACACAGCCAGAGAGGGAACACAAGCAGGGGGAGTGAGAGAGGGAGAAGCAGGCTTCCTGCGGAGCAGGAAGCCCAATTGTTTATCTCTTTTTCAACTTCTTTATTCTCCATCATTTGGTCTTCATATCACTAATTCTCTCTTCTGCCTCATTTATCCTAGCAGTTAGAGCCTCTATTTTTTATTGCATCTCATTAATATCCTTTTTTATTTCAACTTGATTAGATGTTATTTCTTTTATTTCTCCAGAAAGGGATTCTCTAATGTCTTTTATGCTCTTTCAAGCCCAGCTAGTATCTTTATAACCAATATTCTAAACTCTAATTCTGACATCTTATTTATATCCATACTGATTAAGTCCCTGGCAGTCCATCCTGCCTCTTGTTCTTTTTGAGTTTTTCCATTGTGTAATTCTTGCAGAAAGGGATCAATTTTCTATTTGTAGAGTTGCAGCTATTCTTTTCTTAGTTCTGCTGGAGTTTGTGGGTATTCAGAATGATTTGATAGCTATCTAGCTGAATTCCTGGGGCCAGATGAAACTAAGATCTCCTACTCCTCTACTATCTTGGAATCCCCCTTTATTCTTGTAGTACTTCACTATATATTTTAAAGGTATAACTTACAATATTTGCTGATATGGTGACGTGAGGTGCAAGGAAATGAGATTAACATTATTTATAAATATTTTTCCTCTTGCTCGGTCAGCAATTTGCCTATTGTTCTTTCCAAAGACCAGATTTGGGGTGTATTGGTTAAGTCTATCTTAAAAAGTTCTATTTCAGGATGCATCAGTGGCTCAGTCAGTTAAGTGTTTGCCTTCAGGTCATGATACCAGGATCCTGGGACTTAGCCCCAAGTCGGGCTCTCTACTCAGCTTTCTGCTTCTCCCTCTCCCTCTGTCTGCTGCTCCCCTTGCTTGTGCTCTCTGTCAAATAAAATCTTAAAAAACTGTAGGAAAAAACTCACTAGATGACTATTATGAAAAAAAGCAGTGTACCACAATGATCACAATGATCACTGTCTTACCACATCCTAGTTATGTTATGTTGGGCAAGTTACTTAAACTTTCTGTATCTCACAGATGGCTGTAAAATTAAGTAATTCATGTGAAAACTTGGCATACTACCTGGCTAATGAAAAAGCCCATTATATTATTTCTTATAGTAAAAGCCCATTAAATATTGGTCACTTATTTCAGGAGACTTCAAAGCCTTATATTGTTAAGATTTAACAAAATAAAGAGAGTTATTTAAATTAGATAGTCAAACATACTTCTATCTCAGCTTGCCTAACTTCTATTCATTCTTGAAATTTTAGCTCAGACTCCCATGACTACCTGGCCAAGTTCTGGTTACCTGTCCCTCCTTTGTCCATCCCTTATAAGATACACTTACAACACTTATAGCCTATCAACACTTATAGCCTATCATAATTGCTTTTTTAACTGTTTCCCCTACTAGCCTATCAGCTCTATGAATGGAAAAATTAAACTCTATATCTTTGCACCTTCTGTCTCCCACACATAAAAGGTGGTCAACTGGGGTTCCTGTGTGGCTCAGTCCACTCAGCATCCAACTCTTGGTTTTGGCTCAGGTCATGACTTCAGGGACATGGAACTGAGCCCCACATCAGGCTCCATGCCCTGCAGGGAGTCTGCTTAAAACTCTCTCTCCTTCTCTGCCCCTTCCCCTGCTCATGTTATAAAATAAATAAATCTTTTTAAAAAGTGCTCAATAAATATTTGCAGAATGAAGGCATAAACTAATACAGTAATAACTAGATTACAAGAATAAGCTGCAATGACATGTTTTCCTAGTCCATCCCTTTCCAGGACAATTATCAAAACACACACACATCATCATCATCATCATCATCTTCTTCTTCTTCTTCTTCTTCTTCTTCTTCTTCTTCTTCATCACACCAGGACCCTGATCCATACAGAGCCAGGATATAGAGATTATCAGTGTAATAATAATTCACCAGAGTTTTGCTCTAAGAAGCAATGAATATTAGCAAGATAAAGACTGGTTTAACTTGTCAATATATCATTCTGAGACTGAACTAGCTATTTGCAGGACTTAAACAACCCCTACTGCCATTTTGACAAAACATCTTTCTCAGAGAAATAGACAAACATTGCTTCAGACAGACACATTACTGTGTTAACAGCCATAAAAAACAGAGTGAAAAATTACTCTAAGCCTTATCTTCTGGAAGGTGGGAAGCACTCAGAGGCCTCCTTGGTAAGGGTAATCTAGTTTCTGTTACCTTGCTGTATAATACGGCATGTTCTGATAAATCCACCACAAGAACTCCTCCCATTTGTTGGAAAAGGAGATGAGGAAATAATCTTTGAACCTCCAACTGAAACTACTCACACTCCACATGGCCTAAGACTCAACCTCATAGCATTGTCTCCAATATCTCCTATCCTCCCTGAGATTGGTGGGGCATTAAGTGAAGGTTGCAGTAAGAAGAGCCATATCAGGGGCGCCTGGGTGGCTCAGTTGGTTAGGCAACTGCCTTCGGCTCAGGTCATGATCCCAGAGACCCTGGATCGAGTCCCACACCAGGCGCCCTGCTCGGCGGGAAGCCTGCTTCTCCCTCTCTCACTCCCCCTGCTTGTGTTCCCTCTCGGGCTGTGTTTCTCTCTGTCAAATAAATAAAATCTTAAAAAAAAAAAAAAGAAGAAGAGCCATATCAAATTCATTATGAGGAACAAGCCACAACCAGTTTCCAGTTGGTCTATTTGCTATACCTGGCTCAAATACATATACCCACAAGATCTGAATGGGGCAGGACTGGTGAGGTACACTGAATACCTGGGATTTCAAAAAGAATACTGGGATTAAGAAAGCAGAAGTTACTATACTTCAGCAGTATGTGGACCCTCCAAGTCCGACCGTAACAGTGCACTATTTGGTACTAACTGCGAGACTGTGGCTTTATAAAAAGAAACATATACTTAGTCTTCAACCACTGTTCTAGGCATACAACTCCTAAAACCCTAGTGATTTGCCAAGGGAGTGGTAATGTCTTTTGTTATGTTGATAAGATGACTTTTGGAAAGCCTCTAGGTAACCACAGGATGGGGGTTGGTTGCCAAGAGAACCATGTGATTAGAGGTTTGGAACTTTTGGTTTCATTCCAAAAACTTTTGGGGAAGAAGGGAATGGCTAGAAGTTAAATCAATCATCAATGCCCAGAGATTAATCAGCTGTGCCTATGTAATGAAGTCTCCATAAAAAACCCAGAAGGATGAGATTCAGAGAGCTTCCACCAGGTTGGTTAACACATGGAGATTCAGGAAGAATGGTGCACCTAGAGAACAGGGAAGCTCCATGCCCCTTCTTGCATATCTTGCCCTATGCATCCCCTCCATCTGGCTGCTCCAGAATTGTATTCTTTTATAATAAACTGGTAATCTCGTAAGTGAAAAGTTTCTCTGAATTCTGTGAGCCACTCTAGATCATTAACTGATGCAAGGAAGGGGGCACAGTAAGCTTGATGCCTCCAATCTATAGCCAGTAGAGTCAGAAGCACAGATGACAACCCAGACTTGCAATTGGCATCTGAAGTGGGCTCTAGGAGGGAGCAGGCAATCTTGTAGAAAGCACTGAGCCCTTAACCTGTGGAATCTGACCCTATCTCTAGGTAGGGTCAGAATTAAGATAACTGCTCAGTGGTGCTGCAAAAAACACACATCAGACTGACCAACTACGATTTTAGATAGTAACATCCATGTTGTTGGTTACTAAATGGGGTGCAATATCTGATGAAGCTCCTAATACACGTTCTGTATGCTGATTTTATACAATCAGAAGCTCCAAGGACCCAGGGGACTACCACCTACACATCTTTACCAGCACATTTCTAAAGGGTGGTGATAAAGAGTTTTGATTTCGGCAATTTGCCAAAATAAAAAGGGGACTAAAGAACAGCTATGAGACAAGAGTAATGTATTTCCATTCCCATGAGTGAAAATATTGTTTGTGTAAAAAGAGGACAACAGGGATATAAAAGTCCCAGGAATTTCAGAGCACATTTTTAAAAGATTGCTCTGTCAAAAGTCAATTATTTAAGGGATATTAGCTTTGTTTTAAAAATTAGCATAATGACTTGGGGCGCCTGGGTGGCTCAGTTGGTTAAGCGACTGCTTTCGGCTCAGGTCATGATCCTGGAAGCCCGGGATCGAGCCCCACATCGGGCTCCCCGCTCGGCAGGAGGCCTGCTTCTCCTGCTCTCAGTCCTTCTGCTTGTGTTCTCTCTCTAGCTGTGTTTCACTCTGTCAAATAAATAAATAAAATCTTTTAAAAAAAATTAGCATAATGACCAAGTCTGAGTCTATACAAATATCCTAACATCTAGTAGAGACATAACTATCTGGAAGGACTTACAAAGAATAGAAGAAGCAACTCTTTAAGGTATCCTCAACAGTTAAGACTTTCTATAACAAGGAAACAAATTCAATCCTCACTGGCTTAAAGCAAAATAGAGAATCTGCTGTTTATTTTAGAGAATAACCAGGAGTAAGGCTGACCTCTGCTGCAACCAAGACTTGAGAATGACAAAGATCCAATTCTTTTTTATTTTTTAAAGATTTTATTTATTTGTCAGAGAGAGAGAGAGAGAGAGAGCGTGCACATATAAGTAGGGAGAGCAGCAGGCAGAGGGAGAAGCAGTGCCCTGCTGGGCAAGGAGCCAAATGTGGGACTCAACCTCAGGACCCTGGGATCATGACCTGAACCACAGACAGATGCTTAACTGACTGAGCCACCAGGTGTCCCAAAGATCCAACTCTTGACTCTACTTCACCTAGCCTGGATCTAGTCTCAGTCTCCACATTGTGGTCCCCAAAAAAGTTGCACTCACATCATCAGCATATCCAGACCAGCAGGAGAGAGCAAGGTCTTTGTTCTGAGATTTACTTTGATTTGACGGTTTAGGTCATGTGTGTACGAATGAACCAAAGCAATGTGATGCACTGATCAGCTAAGGCCTATTTTATGTCATCCACCTCTAGCCCCACTCAGGCCAGGTGAATGGAATATTGAGAAATGGCATTTCGCACTAAAAATGAAGCTACTAAACCAAAGGGAAAACAGAATGTAAATTAGGGAGACAAGCGATAATGTCCCCCATGGTGCTCTACTGCCTACAGGAGACAGTTAAAACCATCACTTGGATGAGTGTCATTTGCACCATAACTGAGTAAAAGAAGCTACAAAGCAGAGTCATAATTTCTCAAACAAGGAAAGATTTTGCTCAAAGGCCTAACTACACCATCTTTAGAGAAATGATATTTGAGAGATCAAGCAGATATAACAGACAGACTACCTGGCTCTCACTAAGCCCCTTGCCAAGTTGACTAGAGAGAATCTGGCGGGCCTTAGCATCTTATATCAGCAAGAAAACAGCAGGGGCAACCGTGTGTACTTACAAGGCAGGTACTCTATGGTCTAGTTTTGCAGAGAGATGGCAAGGACTGCAAGCACAGTGTTAAATAATGCTGGGAAAATCAATGTCCCTGTAATGACTCTTTACAACCCCCCATAAGCCTTTGCACAATAACCTTTTATACACCCACTTCAAATGACTGAGGGGACAATTCTGTATAAAGATGATTCAGAGAAAATAAACATATGGCATTCCCTACTCAGAAACCACCCAAGAGAAATATTAATATACCATTAAGTTTGGATTTTATCACTGAGGTAAATAATTATCCAAAAATATAAGGAGAATATATAGAGGAGCCTTCATAAATATAGATCGATAAAAACTTCATACATGTCCTTACTGGCATTAAATTGAATATCACAGAGCAACAAGAAAGACCCTTACACTATTATCACAGTATTAATTATTGGCAGTTCATAATCAACTGCTTCTACCCCTAAACCACTGAGGTAATACCGAGGAGGAGTGGAGGTCATCTGAATTCTATATATGTATCTGGAGCAGCCTTGATTTACATACCCGTAAAACTTGAACCCCTGCTCCCAAATAAGCCATTTCCCAAAAGAAAATGGGAAGATTTATAACATCCTATAGAAGTAAAGGGGAGAAAGTGAACAATGAACACCTCTCATAGGGGAGACTAAAGGTAATAATGTTCTCTATTCCAAGAATGTCAGAAATTATCACTAATGGGACACTGTATAAGAGACTATAGTCCTCTAGTAAAATGGGTTTTGAAAACAGCTGTATACTATCTCAGAAATAGTATCTAATAGTTCGGGGATTACTTGTCACCTTAAGATAGTACAACCAAACCAGGGCCAGAATGGGCAGGGAGAAGAAGGGAGTCACCCCTGCCTGCCAACAGATACTAATAAGCAAAGATTAGCCAGTAGTGCTCCAAGTGGGAGCAAAGAAGAGCCTCATTCACTGACCAGATTAACAACACATATCACCACCCCACAAGTGAGCAGAACACAGTAATCATGAGAAGGAGGGGATACTTAATGCCTTAGAGAGAAGTCCTTAGTTACCTCTCAAAGAAAAGGAAGACACCTCCCCCTACCACACATGGAAGCAACAAGTTCCCTTTCACAGACTGTAAAACACAAGCCTCAAATTGTGGACTGTGCCTGCGATATATCTAGGGCAAGAATTGAGAATGATATCAGTACTGCAGGACAGGGCTAGGATAGGAAGGACTCACAGTGGAAAGGGCTGGGGAGAAACTGCAGTTCAGTACTAGAATGGCAACACTTTCTCTGGACCAGAGAATCCAACCAAAATTCTGATCTATGAATTGAGAATGCCCAGAAATGATGCTTTCTATGTGGCCTGACAAGGACACACAGGGGGCTATACACTCTACTGACTAAAGAGGGAGAGAGAAGTATTCCCTTTTACAAGGAGTCACAGAATTCAACTAAGGGAAGAGAGTAACAGGACTGTCTTCTCACCTATGCCTACCTATCCATCTCCACTGATGCAAGTCATTTAATGATAATTGGCATATCCTGGTTTTCTGTATCTTGAGTTAGTTTTTGAAAAGTATTTTTTAAGCCATCTATTTCATCTAAGTATTGAAGTGGGCTTAAGGGAATTTGGGCAGGAACCAATAGTGTTTACTACAGAAAGGAAAGGGCCTTTCTCTCTTAACCACTCTCATATTTTCCATCTCCTTATCTACAATTTCTTCTGGCAATTTCTTCAAATCTATCTGCAAATCACTAATTTTCTCTTCAGTCATTTTTACTTTGTAACTCAGTGAAATATTCACTGAACCAAGAGTGAACCCTAATGTAAATTACAGACTTGGGGTGATAATGACATGTCAATGTAGGCTCACTGATTTTAATGAATGTATACAACTGTGGTGCAGGATTCTGAGAGGAGGGAGGGTTGCACTGAGTTGCAACTGAGGGTTGCACTGAGGGTTGCACTGTGCAGGATTCTGAGAGGAGGGAGGTTGTGTGCTGTGAAGGGGACATGAGAACTTGTGTACTTTCTGTTCCATTGTGCTGTGAATTCAAAACTGATCTAAAAATAAAGTTTATTAATTGCTTTTTTAGAACAGAAAGAAGGAAAAAAATGAGAGAAAGATGAGGAAAGGGAGGATCAATAAGTAGGGAAATGATCAAATTTTTGGCATATAAGATACTATGAATGATGGAATATTATGTAGAGTTTAAACAGTATACAGCATATCTACTATAAGATGAAAAATTCTCTCAGTTTTATACTTAAATGAAAAAAAGCAAGTCACAGAGCAGTATGTAAAACATGGCTTTATTATAATTTTTAAAACTAAGTGTATAGACCTGTGTGTGTGTGTTTAGAACTGTGAGAAAATACATATAAAACTTTATAAAACCTTCCCACAGAATATGAGTACAGTATGAAAAGAGAGATAAAGGTGAAATTTTTATAAATATACTTAACTTAAAAAATAAAAAATGAAATTCAGTGTGGCATGTACTATATTCACCACCTCTGTCTAGTTCCAAAACATTTCATCACCCCAAAAATACTTATTCATTATTCATGTAGTATGACTTTTTAATTATTAAGTCATATAAATTTTCTGCAAATCCCCACAAAGAAGATAAGACCTCAAACGGTGAAGGATGAGAAAGCACTCTAGAAAATCTCTGCCTTTCAAGTTGACGGGCTTCTCCAAAAGTTATCCCACCAACCTACAATGTCTCAATGCATATCTAGTGACACATATAGAAAAAAAAAATCTAAAATCATGGAAATGAAGTTTAAAAATTTAGATCCTTTTTAATATATGCATTTTCTAATAAAATATTTTAAAGTTACATTACAGAACTATTTTTCACCAGTTCAATAAAAGGTCAATTCAAGAGTATTTACAGAACTACCACTACCACTTCCTGCATCATTTGCTTTCCCGTGGTTTCTCCAAACCATGTAATGAAGCAGTCCAGCAGGACTGCGAAGTTAAAATTAACTTGCTATTTTAGAGGACCAAGTCCAGGCACTAAGCATTCTTATAAATAACATCAAGAAACAACCAAAATGCATCGACACAATAAAAACTTTATTTTAGTAACATATGTTAGCTAAAATTCTTTACAAATTATATTCTTGGGCTTGGGAATGCTTCTCTACTTCTAAAACATGTGAAATGCAGATGGGCAAGGCTGCCTCAAATCTGTTTCTAGTATTAACCTATAAATAAATTTTAAAATAAAATGCCTTCTGATCTTCTAGTTATTCAATGTTCATTATGAACAAACTAAGTACAAGGCCTTGAGAAGGTACTAGAGAAAAAAAATTTTAAGTTAATAATAGTTTGTGCCTAAAAAGAGCATCCAGTCTGGTTATGAGAGTCAAGGAAAACTAAAGTGAAGTACAATTCAAAATAGAAGGTGCTAGGTACCACAAGAGAAATACAAAATGTGATAGGAGTTTGTAAGAGGGTTGAAGTAAACAAACAGTTTGTAAGTGTTTACTAAGGTGCCCATGTCATGCTGTGTACTAAGGACAGCAACAGTGCACTGCCCTCAAGAAATCTGACAGCCAAGGGACACCTGGGTGGCTCAGTGAGTTAAGCATCTGCCTTTGGCTCAGGCTCATGATCCCAAGGTCCTGGGATTAAGCCCCACATCAGCCTCCCTGCTCAGCGGGGAGCCTGCTTCTTCCTCTCCTGCTCCCACTGCTTGTGCTCTGTCAAATAAATAAATAAAATCTTTAAAAAACAATTTTTTTAATATAAAAATTAAAAAAAAAAAAAAGAAATCTGACAGCCTAGGCGCCCTGACTGGCTCAGTCAATGAAGCATGCAGCTCTTAACCTTGGGGTTGGGTACAATTTTCTCCATTTCCCTAGTATTTCTCACAGAAGAAATTGTGCATAAGCACATGAACTTCCCATTATGCTCCTATCATTCCCTGATATATCAATCACATTAAAATAAATTCACATTTGCAGGGCACCTGGGTGGCTCAGTTGGTTAAGCGACTGCCTTCAGCTCAGGTCATGATCCCAGAGACCAGGGATCGAGCCCCGCACCAGGCTCCCTGCTTGGCGGGAAGCCTGCTTCTCCCTCTCTCACTCTCCCTGCTTGTGTTCCCTCTCTCGCTGTGTTTCTCTCTCTCAAATAAATAAATAAAAATCTTAAAAAAATAAAATAAAATAAATTCACATTTTCAAAATAAGTGATAGAGCAGAACTGAGTATATTAGTGCTTATGTCCACCCAAATACTCAATTCTTAGAGTATTGAAGATGGAAATAATTTGCTGTTTTCTAATAAACATTCTTAGAAAGCAATGACTGGATATTCTTAGACATTGCAATAACCAAAAACCAAACAACAACTGTCAATAAACTCCTATTTTATAAGCAGTTAGCAGAGTAACTACATTGCCATTAAGGAGATCAAAATAAGTTATCCACAAGAACACTTTAATTTTTTTTTGACCCAAAACAGTTAATGCCAGGGATAACTATAATGATTAGTTACAGTAAGAAATCAACTACTCTTATTAGAGTATCTGTTCTCCAAAGCATTTTTTATGATTGCATCATGAAATATGGACACAAGTTAAACCCATTAATCCTCCAAATATGAATCATCTTCAAATTTTTGAAAACGCTACTTACAAGCTTTATTTGGCTTCCACATTACTCCCAGCTATCTACTTTGGACATTTAAAGATAATGCCAGGATCAGCCTCTGGTTTCTAAAGCTGACAGACATAGGAATCAGAAGATATCAGAATACAAGCCAGGCTTGATAAGATGAGGACTCAGGAGTAGATGCTAAGGTACATTATTTAACTATCCCAGAATTTTCACCAAATCAGAACCAGCATTAGAAATCAAGTTTCCTAATATCTGTCTTTAATCATCACTGTCATATTTGATTCTGTCTTCAGACCAAATCATTAAAAAACCCAGTTAACTGTATTAGTGTAATGGTAATAACTGGGGTTCTGGGAATATTCTCCACTGCTGCTTACTAGTTTTCTGAGTGTGAGCAAACTAGCCTTTCAAAGACTCGGTTTCCTCATCTATAAATTGAGGCCAATAACACAAAAGTGACTTTTCATTCCTATGTTTTTAAAAAATTAAGGGAATGAGGGGTAGTGGCTCAGTCGTTAAGCATCTGCCTTCGGCTCTGGTCAGTCTCTGGGTCCTGGGATCAAGCCCCACATCGAGCTCCCTTCTCAGTGGGGAGCCTCCTTCTCCCACTCCCCTTGCTTGTGTTCCCTCTATCGCTGTCAAGTAAAAAAACAGATTCTTTCCGAAAAAAATTTAGGGAACAAAAGCAAATAAAGGACTTCACACAGTCTGGCACCTGTTAAGCAACCGATAAACATGAAAATATTAACTGTCGGGGGTTCTGGGTGGCTCAGTCAGTAAAATGTCTGCCTTCTGCTCAGGTCATGATCCCACAGTCATGAGACCCACATAGGAATGGCTCTCTGCTCAGCAGGAGCCTGCTTCTCCCTCTGCCCTCTGCCTGTTGTTCCCCCTGCTTGTTCTCTGTCTCTTTCTCTCTCTTTGACAAATAAATAAATAAATAAAATATTTTTTAAAAAAAATGTTAACCTAAAATCAGTATTCACTGGGGATATAAACTAGCATCACTTTTCTAAAATCTTTAGCTGTTTACAACATGTGTCTTACACTGGCTGCCTACTTCTTTTGTAAAATACCATCTTCCTAGAAGTAGACTTCCACCTAAGTAAAATAATTTCTCTAGCTTCCTGGAACTATAATTCAAGGGAAAGTTTCACATAAACCATGGCTCCTTTTCTCCATCTCCCTCTGTCTCTAAGCTCAGTCCTGGAGCATGCTGACAAATGAGAGCTGGTGCTGATTTGGTCTTCTGAAAAACTTCAGAGCTGTGCCCTAGTGGTGGATTTGTAAATCTGGGATATCTAGATCGTACTCAGTAAGAATCATTTCATTATTTTTGCCCTGATTATGTAGCCCTAATTGTATACCATTAAAAAAAACTTTTCCTTATCTATTTTCCTCTAAATTCCTGACTTGCCTATTTTGGGCTATAACCCAAAGCAATTCTACACCTTAGTATATGTTCTCACTATACATCAACCACATTTAAACTTCAAAAATCATTCTTACAAAGGAACACCATTGTTATTCTCAATGTGCAACCAGAGAAAACCTCATTATAGTATGAGCAAAGCTTAAGTGCTGAAGAAAGTCTACAAAAAAGTAAAGCAGGAAAGCAGGTCCCATCTAAGACATCCTGAGATTGAAGTAATCCGATTTCCCATGTATTTATCCCTTATCTTGCGAGAAAAATTATTACTCTCAGCAAGCAAAAATATTATAGGTGAATCAAGACGACTATGTTTAGCAGAGACTTAATACATTCACTGTCACAACTATGGAGGATAGCCTTATCAAGTAACATGTGACTTCTCTTATTAATATGTTCTAGTCTCTTGCCCCCACCCTTCCTAAAAAATTTTTTAAAAATTTAAAAATCCACTTTCTCTCCACTGGGCTGCATGTTTACTCCCTACTATATCTTCATTATCATCATAGTAGATAATAGTTTTTGAGATGTTTACCATATGCCAAAAACTGTACTAAGAGCTTTAGATGCATTCAATCATTTAACCCAAAAACACTATGACATGAGTCTTTTACAAATGAGAACGCTGAGGCTTGGAGGGGTCAAATAACTTGTCACAAATCATATATCTGGCAAATAAGTCAGAATATGAACTCAGGTCTATAAGACTCCAAAACCTGTGCTTGTAGTCACTTATCTCATATACTATGAGATGTTTTTCCCTAAATTCATCCTTTTGGTAAATTTAACTATTCTGACATTCAAATTTCCCCCCTGGGAGAGATGAAGAAATTCCCATTATTCCTTAATGCAAACCACCACCTTCTCCAACCAAACTATGATCACTGGGATCCACAGAATTTGAACCCTGGCAGTAGGGGAAGAAGGCAGAGGGGGGAGAAAAGAACTTAGGTTTTTTCTCTCAGTGTAAATAATAATCTTTACTTCTTTTAATATCTCTACCTATCCTTATCTCATTATAAGTTCTTTGACACATTTTAAGTAAGCTACACAAATACACCTTAATGAGTAGTTATCTGTAGGATGACAAAGAAGAAAAATGTAGTCCAAACAAGTATCTGAAGTACCAGAATTTGCAAATAAGAAATGAAAAAAATACAAAGAAAAATGGGGAATATTTCACCAATGTGAGAACAATTTTATTCTTAATAAAAACACTTATCAAACTATCAGATTGGTGACACTTTATGATTTGCTACTTTAGATTTTCTCATCAGACCTGCTAAGGAATATCAGTATTTATGTAGGTGGTGATTATAAATCACAGAATACTAATGAACTCAGTAAAAGAAACCTGAAATGATCTGCTTTATGACAATTCCCAGATTATTAAACATTACTATACTAGTTTAATTTGAAAAGGCAGCTATAGTCCTTTTAAGATGCTGTGGTAATCCTCTATCTGAGCAGCTTGCAATAAAGTTACACATTCCCAGCATTCACAGTTTATCTTAATTCTGATACAAGAATTTCATCATTCCAAAAGATCAAGTAGCAGAACCCTCTTGTACTCACTATATTTTTTTTAAAAACCAATAAAGTGTTCCAAAAGAGCACCACATTCTAAAAAAAATCTTAAATACTATTTATACAAAATCTTTACTTAAATCAGACTGCTAAATGGACAATAAAAAGAGATCATGCAACAAAAAGGAAAGAGTATGATCTTTGGACTGAGATTTACTTACATTCATATCCTGGCTTTATCAATTACTTTAACCATACAAATTATTTAGCTTCTATGACCCCCAGTTTCTCCTCTGCGACAAAAATGACACCAATAACTTGCAAGGCTGTTGTAAGGAATAAAGATGTATGATGTGATACCACCTACCAACTTCTAAAGTTACCTACCCCAAATTCTCACTCTCCTCCCTGTTATCAGAATGCTAATTTTGGAGAAAGCAAGTAATGTACCTGAAATAGCGACTTCCTAGACTCCCTTGCAGCCAACGGTGGCCATATGATCCATCTGTAACCAATGAGATGAAAGCATAAGGCTTATGCGCAAGGATTACAGGAAAGCTACTGGTTTTTTTGTTTGTTTGTTTGTTTGTTTGTTTTTTTAAAGATTTTATTTATTTATTTGACAGAGCGAGAGATCACATGTAGGCAGAGAGGCAGGCAGAGAGAGAGGAAGAAGCAGGCTCCCCGCGGAGCAGAGAGCCTGATGTGGGCCTTGATCCCAGGACCCTGAGATCATGACCTGAGCCGAAGGCAGAGGCTTTCACCCACTGAGCCACCCAGGCGCCCTGTCTCCCTTTTTTTTTTTTTTTTTAAAGATTTTATTTATTTGACAGCGAGAAACATAGTGAGAGAGGGAACACAAGCAAGGGGAGTGAGAGAGGGAGAAGCAGGCTTCCCGCCCGAGCAGGGAGCCCGATGTGGGACTCGATCCCGGGTCTCCGGGATCATGACCTGAGCCGAAGGCAGTCGCTCAACCAACTGAGCCACCCAGGCGTCCCGAAAGCTACTGTTTTGCTGATAAAAAGCTAAAATGGGGAGAAAGTAGCCATCTTGCAAGCCATTGGGCAAAAGCCACCCTTCAAAGATATCAGAGAAGAAACAAAGGAGCCTGATGGCATCGTGTAACCCTACTGCCTATATCCCCCAGACTACCTATATTCAAGTTTGTTACCTGAAGAAAAAGTCCAATTTGATTAAAGCCACTGCACTTGAGTTTGTTACATGCAGCTGAACACAATCCTAAGAGTATATAAAAGCACCTAGGAAAAGAATCCAAAACCCAGAAGACCAGTAAAGCCAATTATCTCACAAAACTTCTCATTTAACAGAACATGCTAAATTATTCATCAGCAGTATTAAATTATTCATCAGTAAAGCAATGAAACAGTGGGATGTCAACTAACACACATACATGTGCACACACACAGCCCAGTTATTAAAACTCAGGGTATTATAATGTATTCACTAAGATACATATTCTAACAGCAGAGAACCAAAGAATGAATAGTTTTAATCAAGAAAGGTGTCCTTGGTGAAGTACAAAGAAGAAAAAGACAAATTTGGGTGAAAATTCTGTTATTACAGCTTATAAACCCCTTCACTAATATAGCATACCCACACCACAATGTGAAAGCCCCTAAATGCTATGGAATGAAATATATGAATTTGAGACTGCTGTTGGGGAGGAGGCACACAACTAAAACAAAGAATTCTGTTGGATAAAGTAAAATGTTAAATAGAGAGTTAATGACAAATAAAGATAAAGAAAAAGTTTCATTACTTTTTAAAGTAACAGCCAGTAAGCACTCTTCCCTTAGAATAATGAAATAAATTACAAAACAACAGCAGAAAGAGAATACTACCAAGATAATTTTCTGGATCAGAATGCAGAAGGGTATAGAAGCAAAGTAGTCAGAATAGACAGGTAACACAATAATCAGAGAAAGGGGCAGAGAAAAGGCGAAGACAGAGCAAGACAGGATCAGAAAATAAAATAAAACTGGGGATAAAAGAGACACCTGGATGGTTCAATTGGTTAAACGTCTGCCTTCAGCTCAGGTCATGATTTCAGGGTCCTAGGATCGTGTCCCACATCGGGCTCCTTGCTCAGTGAGAAGTCTGCTTCTTCCTCTGCCTGCCACTCCCCCTGCTTGCACTCTCTCTGCCAAATAAATAAATGAAATCTTTACAGGAAAAAAAAAAAAACGGGGATAAAAAAGAGAGGTGATGTTTTTCAGGACAAAGTTTAAGTTAATCTATTTACAACTTTAAACCCCACTCACATATGCTCTGCCAGATTCCTACCTACCAGCTAAGCAAACTTATTTATTATCACTTTTAAATCTTTTTCTCTACAAATTACCCCAGTCTTCCCCCTTTGTAGTATCTCTTTCCTTTTCCTTGTGAGTCTTACAAGATCGATTAAAATCCTATTTTCCTACCTATTTTTTATAATCTTCACATGCACTCATAACATTTAAAATGATTTTTCTGAATATATTTTTATAGTAAATGAAATTTCAGTTTTCCCTTCTAATCAAAAGGCATGAGAACTAATGCCCTAAGCTGAAAAGGAGATTTAAGCTTTAAGATGTAAAGAGCTCCGGGGCTCCAGGGTGGCTCAGTGGGTTAAAGCCTCTGCCTTAGGCTCAGGTCATGAGGGTCCTGGGATCGAGGCCCGCATCAGGCTCTCTATTAAGCAGGGAGCCTTCTTCCTCCTCTTTCTCTGCCTGCCTCTCTGGCTACTTGTGATCTCTCTCTCTGTCAAATAGATAAATAAAATCTTTAAAAAACAACAACAACAATAACAACAACAACAAAACAACACTATTCTATACAAATATAGCCAGGAACCCAAAAGCAACCCTTGCTTTTATCAAGCTTAGAATCTACATAAATATTTATATAAATAAATAAGTAAAGCATAGTATTTCAGAAAATGATAAACCCCAGAAGAGGGGAAAAATCAGGAAAAGGGGACAGAAATACTGGAGGTTGAAAGAAAGAAAGACTGGAATGCTACAACTATTAACAGGATAAGCAAAACCTGAAGATGATGAAATAAACTATGCAGATATCTGGGGAAAGAAAATTCTAGACAGAAGACACAGTAAAAGCAAAGGTCATAGCCAAACCATGCTCAGCTTATTCAAGAAGTAGCAAGAAGGCCTGTGGAATTAAAGTCCAGGACATCAGAGGCAGGACAGAGGGGTTGGAGAAGGAGGTAAGATCAGAGAACTGACTTGAGCCACAATATGTAGGGCCTTATTGGCTCTTATAAGAACTTTAGCTTTTACTCTGAGATAGAATATTCACAGGACAGATACTAACAGAGTAAAGACATGATCGGACATATTTTTAAAAGATCACTCTGGCTGTTATTTTTAAGAGAAACTATAGAAGTAAACCAGTTATTAGGTAGCTATAGTAATTCATGTAAGAGATACCTGTAGCTCAGACCTGGGTGGAAGTGGGCAGTAGTGGTCAGATTCTAAGTATGTTCTGAAGGTAGATAATAGATCTCCTGATAGACTGGATATGGCAAGTAAATAAGAAATCAAGCATGACTCCAACATTCTGAACAAAGTAGAAGAAGCTTCTACAACAAGATGGAAAAGACTGCAGGTAGAATAGTTTAGCGGAAGAGAGAAATGGAATAGTGAGAAGTTTAATTTGGGGCAAATGTGCTTGAATTGTCTATTAAACATCCAAGTAGAAATGTCAAGTAAGGGGCGCCTGGGTGGCTCAGTCATTGAGCGTCTGCCTTTGGCTCAGGTCATGATCCCAGAATCCAGGGATTGAGCCCCGCATTAGGCTCCCTGCTCGACGGAAGGCATGCTTCTCCTCTCTCTCTCCCCTGCCTGTGTACCCTCTCTAGCTGTGTTTCTGTCACATAAATAAATAAGATCTTTAAAAAAAAAAAAAAAGAAGATAAAAAGAAATGTCAAGTCAGCAGCTGGATAAAGGAGTTTGGAATTTGGGAAAGCAATCTGGATTGGATATATATACCTGGTAGTTACTAGATACAGGCAGCAAATATAGATATAAAACTGAATGAGATTATCAAGGGAATGAGTACAGACTTAGATCATATGAAATCTTCCTCTTTGGACTATTTTACTGAACAACATAGAGGTCACTGGGGTCTTTGATAAGAAAAGTTTCACTAGAATAGTAAGAGCAAAATTCTGTTTAGAAGGAGTTGGAAAGCACCAGGGTGGCTCAGTGGGTTAAAGCCTCTGCCTTTGGCTCAGGTCATGATCTCAGGGTCCTGGGATCGATGCCCGCATCAGGCTCTCTGCTCAGCGGGGAGCCTGCTTCCTCCTCTCTCTCTGCCTGTTTCTCTGCCTACTTGTGATCTCTCTCTCTCTCTCTGTCAAATAAATAAATACATAAAATCTTTAAAAAAAAAAAAGGAGCTGGAAACAGGATGTACTCCATTAATACATACAGAAAAGATCACTTTTTTTTTTTTTTACTGCAACATACTGGAAACTATGTAAATGCTCAAACATAGGAGATCAAGGAAATAAACAATGATCCATATACACTATGAAGTATTATATAGAACTGTTAAAAAAAAGAATAAAGTCTCTATAAAACATATAAAAATTATGTGAGGTATACTGTTAAGTGAAAAAAGCAAAATGCAAAAGAGTACTATATTATGCTACCTTTTCTATAAGAAAAAGAAAATTAAAAATATGCATGTATATGCTAATTTTTTTAGAAGAAAAAACACAGGAAGGATAAGCCAAAAACATTTGGCAGCCAGGACATAAAAGAGAGAAATATGCATTCGGAAGCTGGCGGCCAACCTGTAAATCACAAAGAGATCTCTGAAAACTTGCCAGTATTCAAATGCTAAGCCCTCCTGACCAAAAATCCTGACACCACCCTCAATATATTTGAAGCCAATGGTGAAATGAAATTAACTAAACAACAACAAAGCCCAGTCACAGGTCAAAGATAAATCAGATTGAGCCTACTACTCTAGTAATGGGGCAGAAGTAGGAGCATGTTCCTCTCTGGAGATGAATTTTTTTTTTTAAGATTTTATTTATTTATTTGACAGAGAGAAACACAGCTAGAGAGGGAACACAAGCAGGGGGAGTGAGAGGGAGAAGCAGGCTCGATCCCGGGTCTCCAGGATCATGACCTGAGCCGAAGGCAGTCGCTTAACCAAATGAGCCACCCAGGCGCCCCTGGAGATGAATATTTTTTATCTAAGTCTCTACTATTCTTTTATACAAAATGCCTAGCATACAAACAAAAATTAGAAGATGCCAAAAAAAACTGACCAGCACTAATAACCTTCTGACGCTCAGCTCCAAATTCATCCTTTTTTGCCTGCTCTGTGAAAATGGATCTGAGACCTTTAAATACTTTCCTTTCTCAGCTGACACATAGTTAAGCTTTATCAAAATCCACTGGAGAGACTTTGCAGAAGGAAAGCTTTGTTTTTGAGTTCCACTGTGCTTGCTCAGTGGTAACGCACATGATTTCTCCAGCACCTGGTTCCTGTAGCAAAAGCAGCTTCTCCAACATCACTATAGCATGTGCAGCTTATCCAATGTCCTGCCCCTGGGCTACAGGGTAGCCAAGAGTACCCAGCAACCAGCACTTTCACTGAATACTCTCCCTCTGGTGGTTTTGTAGTAAAGTACCTTTGGTGAGACACTTTCCTTGGCAGGGCAGATTTCCAGAAAGTTCTTTCAGTGTGGCACCATAGCAATTCAAGTGAGTCATGGTCATGCCCTTTCCAACAAAGCCTGTATGTCAGCTGGGGGTTAGGGGGCGCACTCTTTCTTGAACATTCTACTTCATTCAATCTAGCACTGTCTTCTCTGTATACCTGCTATTCCTAATTTCTCTTTACTTCTTACTGGCCTCATTACTCCATTTTCCTGCTATAGTTAGTAACTCTTTATATTAAATGCTATTCAAATTACTATGTAGTTTCTCTCTCATGATAAGACTCAGACTGATACAAAAACCAAACCAAAAAAAAAAAAATCCTTACTGTACAATTCCACATATATGAAGTAAAAGAACAGACAAAACTAATCCATGGTAGCAGAAGTTTAGGAAGGAAGGAAGGAAGGAAGAAAAAGAAAGAAAGAAAGAAAGAAAGAAAGAAAGAAAGAAAGAAAGAAAGAAAGAAAGAAAGAAGAAAAGGCTGCCTTTTGTTTGGGGGAAAGACGCATGAGTAAACTTTCTTAGATGATAGAAATGTTCTATATCATGTTTGTGGTAATAATCACACAGATGTATACAATTACTAAAACTCATTAAACTAAACATTAATATCTTGCATATGATTCTCTATATATCATACCTCAAATAAAAGGAAGATAAAAAGGAATCCAAGCCTCCATGGAGAAATGCCTGATTCTACTGCTGGGATAGGAAAGCAAAACTTGAGCCTAGAATACCATGTTGTTCCAAAATGTAAGGAAGTGCTCAAAATGATCAGTGCATGTAGCAAGGAACCAGTCTGAAGCTGCTCCCATTGGGCAAACCAGGAACAATCTAAGCATGAACCAATTGACAGAAATAGACCATAGCCCACCAAATAAAGTAGGAACCCATGAGTTCATATTACTAATTAAGGAATGGAAGACAAAGGCTTGACTGGTTCTTCCATTGTAGAATATTGTGAAATAATAGAAAATATATATATTGGTCTCTGCCCCCGGTTTCTGGCACAGAGCTCCTAAAACCATTGTCATTTCCTAAGTGATACAAGCACTGGGAACATCTCTTGTTCTAATATTTGTCTTGGACCAATTACTGAAACAGCACTCCTAAAACCCTTGTAAATTCCTAAATAACGACAGCACTAGGGGGGTGCATCTTCTGTTCTAATGAGGCGACTCTGGGTGGGCTCCTGGATGACTCTAAAATGAGGGCTGATCACCAGAAAGACCAAACCATGCTTAGAAGCTTGGAATTTTCAGCTTTACTCTATATACTCCAAAGAAGTCAAGGGGGTTAGAAAAGTAAATAACTGATCATGATCATACCTACATGAGGAAGCCTCTATAAGATTCCAATAGTGTTGAGTTCAGAGAACTTTCAGGCTGCTAAACACACCACACAGGGAAGCTGACAAACCTCAACTCCACCAGCCCAGAAGTTCCCACACTTGGGACCCTCCCAGATCTCACTCTATGTATCTCTTCATCTGGTTGTTGATCTGTATCCTTTATCATATCCTTTAATAAAATGGTAAATGTGTCTCCCTGAGTTCTATGAACCGCTCTAACAAATTAATTAAACCTGAGGGGGAGGGGTCATTAGAACCTCTAATTTATAGTCAGTTGATCAAAAGCACAGGTGACTTGAGACTGGCATCTGAAGTCCGGGTAAGAGCAAGCAGTCTGGTAAAACTGAGCCTTACCTGTGAGAGCTGACACTATGTTTTAATTTCAAAGTAAAAAATTGAAAAAAAAGAATGGGAAGAGAAAAATGGAACAGCATTATAGAGACAACTCTTGAAGGGCTTGCTATAAGATTGAACAGAGAAATTAGGTGATAGTGGAGGGAAAAGTAAAGTCAAGAAAACTTTTTTTATATGAGAGAAATAACATGTTTGAATGCTGATAGGAATGAGTCAGAGAAGAAAAAATTGAAGGAGAAAATAATTGAGGCAATATTCTTGAGTAGGCAAGAGTGGATATGATCTGGCACACTAATAGAGGAACTGCCTCAGGGAGAAGTAGGCATAGTTCTATAATGACTGTCAGAATATGTGAATGCAAATGCTGATAAATGAGTAAACATGACTGTAGAATTCTACAGAAGTTCTCTTCAACTCTTTCCAAAAAAATAGGAAGAAAAGTCATTAGCTGAGAAAAAGAATGGAAGTATTAGAAGTGAGATGAGAGGGGGGAAAAAAGGGAAAAGGTGTAAAATAATCATCCATTCATTCTCCCACCTACTAGACTAAGGATATATACCATGATTACCCAGAAGCATTAGGAGTCCACCTGAGGTTTATAGTCATGAATTTAAAATGAAACCAATCAGCAAGGTTGTATGGTTTTCACTAACTACATTCAGCTTCATGTGGGGAGGCACGCAACAGGTGATAAGTGGATTTAACTAGGAATGTGGTTCTGGCACAGCAAGGACAATGAATTGAGAAAGAAAAAGTGATGTCAAAGATATGTGCAAGGGACAACTATGGTTATGTGATTTGAGTGTACAAGACATTATCAAGCATGTGAGACAATGAAATGGTGGTAAAATCAATAGATTAGAGATCCTATTTGGGTTAAAGAATTACTGGAGTCAGGGTACTATAGGGAAAAAGATTTAGAAAGAGAAACTGGTGATCAGAGTGGGATATACAAAACTGAAATTATGGAGAAGTTGCAGTAATTAGCCAAGATCTAGGGTATAACTTTGGTAACAAATGATTTAGGTAAGGTGGAAGACAAGATCACTGATGGAAATTCAAAGAACTGAAATTCAAAGTACTGAACGGTCTGAATGTTGAAAAAAATATCTACATGGTTGAAATCACCAAGAATTGAGATAAGACACAGTACTGGTGAGAGAAAAGGGGAGTATAAACAAACAAAAAAGTAAGAAGGAAGGAAGGAATCCTGTGTAATAAAGAATTTGGCTGGCTTTACTTCCTGGTTCCTGGGAGGCAGTCTCTAGATCCTAGGAATTTCCTGAGTGACAGGAGTGTCATTGCTATTCATGGTGGACTCTGATAGCCTATGTTAAGGAGATGATTCACGGTGGGTCCCTATATAGTTCATGCTAATAGAATGACTCAGTATGGGGGCTAACTTTACCAAAAAGACCATCCATGTAATCAGAGGGTTGGGGCTTTGAGCCACCATATCACAGCCTGCCTTCCAGTGAGGGGATGGGGGCTGGAGACTGAGTTTAACCAGTGGTCAATGACTCAATCAATCATGCCTACATACCAAAACCCCAATAAAAACTCTGGACACCAAAGTTTCGGTGAGCTTCAAGGTTTGGAATACTCTCTGTATTATAAACACACTGATGTGCCAGAAGGAAAAAGTTCCAGGAAGATGATGTGTCCTAATTCCAAGTGGGGAGGACACCAGAAGCCACACATTTGAGAGCTTCCTAAGCTTCACACTCTGTGTCCCTTCTTTCAGCTGGTTCTGTTTTGCATCCTTTTTGCCACAGTAAAACTGTGTAAGTACAGCACTTTCCTGAATTCTATAACTATTCTAGTAAATTATCAAACCTGAGGGAGTAGCAGGAACTCCCACATTGTGCAGCCAGCTGGTTAGAAGTGAGGGTGATTCTGGGAACCTCTAACCTGCACTGGTGTCTGAAGTGAAAGCTGTCCTGTGGACAACTGTGCCCTCAACATGTGAAGTTTGGTCTAATCCCAGGTAATATTCATCAAAGTCATTGTGGGAGATGAATCAGGAAGTATAGTCAACAGCAACAGGGGTTGTAGTAAATAATATGTGATGATATGAATTTCAAAGCTAGAGAATTTTAGGGAAGAGAGAAGAAAGATTTAAATGCTGAAAGAGGTAGATGAAGAGAATATCTATCTTTCTGCCCAGTGGTATAAGGATTATGAGAAGAAAAAAACAGAAGGGCATCACTTAAGATGGCATAAGGAGAAACAATGTCCTCAGAGATAAAATTCTTAATGCACTACAAGTTTTATAGGCTTATGAGAATGAGGAGGACTAAGTGAAAGAAATTCACAAAAATGGGAGTATCCAGGGACATGGAACAACCAAGAGATAATGTTATCTTGGAAGTTAAAGACTTCAAGGAGAGTGTAATCAATTACATCAAACAGTATTGATGGATAAAGCAAGAGAGACTAAAAAACTACCACTGGATTGAGCAATATGAAAGTCACTGACTTTCAACAAGAAGTTTCAGGGAAATGGTAGGAGAGGAAGCCTGGCTGGAATGGGTTCAAAGGAAATAGAGATCTGACTTACCAGCACTCTGGAAACCAACTAAAGGCATACAATAAACTAAGAAATGATGATTCACATAAACTAGGCAACAGTGGGTAAGAACTATGCAAGCCTGTGGCATTTTTGCCTGGGGCTACTCTCATTCTCCCCAGTCCTGCCCCCTACAAGCACTCACTCAAGCTTAGTGGACCAGGCCATGAAAACCAGGAGCTTTGCTACTGCTGCTGCCAAACAGGACTCAATTTAGAGCACTACCAATTTAAGTAGTCATCTCAGCAGCAAGCAGAGGCAGTGGCCGATCTGCTAGCCTGAGGCTGCAGTCCTGTTCTGAGCAAACAATAAACTAATGGACTGAGGATTTCACAGGAAGTTCCAAGTAATGATACAACCACTATATCATGGATGATAATCCCTTCTCATGCCCCAAGTACTGATTTTTTTTAACTGTATCAAGACAATTCATTGGAAGAAAGGAGTCTTTTCAACTGGATATCTAGATTGGGGCAACTGGATATCTATATGCAGAAAAAACAAACTTAGATCCTTACCTCATACCATATCCAAAAATTAACTCAAAATGGATCACAAACGCAGCTATTCCACTCCTAGGGATCTATCCAGAAAAAATGAAAACATACGGTCACACCAAGGCTTGTATACGATTATAGCAGCACTATTCATAAAAGCCAAAAACTGGAAACAATCGAAACGTATGGATTTGCATGTCCATACAATGAAATGATATTCAGCAATAAAAAGGAAAGGAATTATTAACCTCAAAAACATTACGCTAAGTGAAAGAAGACAGAAGCAAAAGACCGCATATTATAAAACAAAACTACACACCTATGATTCCTTTTGTATGAATGTCCAAAGGCCAATTTATAGAAAGAAAACCAAACAAGAGGTAGACTAAGGGAAGGTATGGGTAGGAATGGAGAATGAATGCAAATGAGCTCAAGAATTTTGGGGAATGATGAAAATATTGTAAAACCGGATTGTGATTATGACTGCACAATTCTATAAATTTACGCATAATCATCCAATTGTATTGTTACAATGGGTAAATTTTGAAATATGTACAATCTACCTCAATAAAGCTATAAAAAAGGAGAGTTGGATAAGGTAAACACCGAGTCCAGCATAAATGATAAAAGAAATGAGGTAGTAGCTTGCAAGGGTTAGTAAGGTCAAAAGACTGTTTCTTTCAGATGAAAGAAATTACAATATGCTCTTATGCTACTGACAGTGATCCAGAAAAGGAAAAACAGGAAGTACTGCAGGAAGAATGTCCTTGAGAAAGCAAGAAGGGATGGGCTCAAAGGAACAATTGGTGGGAATGACCTTCAGTAGAGGAAAAGACAGTTAATTCACAACAACTGGTAAAGATGCAGGTGGTAGGAAGAGTGTTTCTATTTTCTTAATGAAATAGGAAGGTCACCAGCTGGAAGAGAGGATTCAAAGGAAATGCTGGAAGATTTGCATGCAAGGAAAAGATATAATCATCTAAGGAAATAGGAGTGTGGAAGAACTAGAATAATAAAGTAGGATAGGCTGGCAGCATTAAGCAATGAATTTAAAGTCACTGGGTATTAACTAAGAATTTAAAGTCAACATAGCTGTGTTGCTCCAGTCATATACAGCTACAAGTGCACAGGTGTAAAAAAGCAGAGCTGGTTTTAAACAGGATTGGGTTTTGACAGGCAAGAACCAAGGGAGAGAAGTCAAGAGGTTGAGTATAGATGCAGAAGAGCAATTACAATGAGAATTCAGCAAGTCAAAAAAGGAACTGAGAACATGTATGCATCAAGGAACACTAAAAAGGGAATTCACCAAGTCACAAAAGGAACTGAGGACATGTATGTATGGAGGAAAAGTGAAAAGGCGCTAAATTAAAAAGTTCCAGTGAGGTCAAAGATTTAAGGTTGTTGGGTACTTAGAAGTGAGCCAGAAAAACTTGGAAGTGGTAGTTGGAGAGTAAAATGCCAGAAATTACATTATAGACATTTATAGGTATTGGTAATAACGAGTTGTGGAACAGTGACTTTCAATCCTGGCTGCACATTAAAGTCACCTCGGAAAACTTAAAAATAGCCACACTCAGATTAACCAAATCAGACTCTCTGGAAGTGAGCCCTAGATCCCTGTAGTTTCTCAAAGCTCCCCAGCTAGTGCAGGCGTATTGAGGGTTTAAAAACATCTGCATGGGGGGCACCTGGGTGGCTCAGTTGGTTAAGCGACTGCCTTCGGCTCAGGTCATGATCCCGGAGACATGGGATCGAGCCCCACATCAGGATCCCTGCTCGGCGGGAAGCCTGCTTCTCCCTCTCTCACTCCCACTGCTTGTGTTCCCTCTCTGGCTATGTTTCTCTCTGTCAAATAAATAAAATCTTAAAAAAAAAAAAAATCTGCACGGGATATGCCATAAAAGTGAATGGCTGAGGCACAGGACAAGAGTAGTTAGAGGAGAGGAAGTCAAGAGGCCAGAAAGACCATCTGTGTGGATACTGTAATCAATAATCATAACTGGAGTAGTAAGAGAGTACCAGTGAACCCACCCCCCAAGCTAAAAGAAAGCAAAGGGAACACTTAACCCATGTCAATAGAAGGAGCCACCCACTTAAGAACTCCATGGGGAAGTAGCACCCTCAGGTGAGAGGTAAGTTTACAGAGCAAGAAGATACTCATGTTTAGAGAAATTAAAGATAAAGGGAGTTCTGCAGATGACTGTCAGTGAACTCCAGAAGGTACAGAGAAAGCATTCGGTGATCATGAAGGGATGAAAATTGGAATCAGACAAGACAGATGAAGGAAAGAAATGATCCAGACAAAACTACTGGAGGAGAATAAAGCCAGGAAATCTCAGAACATAAGCACCATATTTTTAACACTACAAAACAACAACCACAAGAAAAGCTCTATGAAATTGAAAAAGCTTTCCTGAATCCAGCCACTTTCTAAAAGATTTTTGAAATTAATTTCAAATAAAAACCAGTCAGAAAAGATCAGGTCAATTCCATATACTAAGTTACAAGAAAAGAGAATAAAGAGCAGAGTAACATCCCTACAGATGACGAAAGCATTCCAGAAAGACTTGCCCACATAACAGATCAAAACTGTAACATGTTAGAGATGCCTGGAGGGCTCAGCGAGTTAAACGGCAGCCTTTGGCTCAGGTCACGATCCCAGCAGCAGGGAGTCTGCTTCTTCCCCCCCACCTTGTGCTCCCACTTGGCTCTTGCTCTCTCTCTCCCTCTCAGATTAATACAATCTTTAAAAACAAAAACAAAAAAAAGTAACATGCTATTTCAAAATGAACTAAAATACCTTAAGAGAATGACACCAGACATGAAGAACAGATGTAAGAATTATAAAAACTCAAAATGACAAAACTCAGAATAATCAAAAACAAAAGAATCATTCCAGAAATAGAGTAAATAAAAACAGATAACCCCTTAAGAAAAATACAAAGTAAAAAAGAAGAAAATTTTAAAACTCAGAGATCAAAAAGGTTTGAAAAAAACTGACATATTGAAAATAGGCAAAGAAGACCAAACACAGTGATAAGGAACCCCTGAAGAAGGAAATCCAAGCAAAGAACAGAATAATAAAAATAGTAATTAAAAAAAAAAACTTGCCTAAAATAAAGATTTGAAACTACATTTTGAAAGAGCATAATGTATACCTGAGAATATCAACTCAGAATGACCAAAATCATTTTACTATACTATTACTAAACATTAAAGAATAAGGAAAAAAGCCAGGGGGTTAGGGAGGACTGGGGTCAGAGAGGGAGAAATACAGAACTACAGACAAGAGTCCAGGAAATAAGAGATGAACCAACAGTACTGTTTCCCAGGCTATAAAAGGGTTAAAGTGAATAATAAGATTAGATCTAAAAATATCAGGGTATCTAAGGGTAGCAAGACTGTGTAGGAAATGAAGAACCAGTTACTTATAAAGAAAAAAGATTCAGACTGACATCAGACTTATCTATTGCACAAGCCTGAAAAACAGTAGTGTATATGTTATACAGGAAGAAAAAAAAAGAGGGGGATGATGATCCAAGAACACTATTCAGCCAAGATAAAAGACAGGCATTTTCAGTCAAGAAAGGATTCAGAAATTGTGCCATATCCACCGAGGAAATTACTCCAAATCCTTTTCTGGCATCCATTAAAATAGTCATGGGTTTCTTTTTTTCCAGTCTCTACCACTCCCAGAGTCTGGCTGGAAGTACAGAATGGTCAAAACCAAGAACATCAGATACAACCAGCCCTAGAAAGCTTCAAGAAAATTAGATCCTAAGGAATGCATATTTTGCCAACAAGCACAAAAAAGGCTTGGAAAAGATTCAGGCCAATATTTCCAAACAATGAACCCCAGTACAGAGGCCACAAGATGCTCATTAAGCTCCGAGTAATCAAAGACAAGATCTCAGAAGATGCCAACCCTAAGTAGGACAGGCTCACCCTTATCATTCACCCTAGTCTCAGGAAGTATACCTATTTCCACAGTGTCAAGGGTACCAGGCTTTAACAACCAAAGTCCAGGAGTCAGGCCAAAGTTTAAGCTGAGGCCCAGACCCCACAACGTCCCCACAAAGACTAGAAAAAAGGCTTCTATCAACTTTGAGGGTCAAAGAATCGTACAAAACTTAGACTACTATCCATGTAGGCAGGTATCTCCCTATGTTCTTTTGTATAAATACAAAGTACTCCAATTCATAACAAAAAGGAGAGGTAATCATACACTTTTGATCTTGTAATTTTTTAATATAGTAAATTATGTTTATTCCTTCCTGGAATAAACTCTGATATATTATCTTTTAAATACACTACTAGTTTTATCTTGTTAATATTTCACTTAGAATGTTTGCTTCTCTGGGTGGCTCCTGGGCAGCTCAGTCAGTTGACTGTCTAATTCTTGATTTCGGCCCAGGTCATGATCTCAGGGTCATGGGATCAAGTTCTACACCGGTTTCTGTGCTCAATGGAGAGTCTGCTGGAGATTTTCTCTCCCCTTTTGCCCCTCTCTGCACTCACACATGCTCTCTCTCTCTGAAATAAATAAATGAATCTTTAAAAAAAAAAAAAAAAGAATGTTTGCTTCTCTAGTCATGAGTAAGAGTAGGCTAAAGCTTATAACAGCAAAAAAAAAAAAAAAAAAGAAAGAAAACAATCTTAATGTCCATCTGTTGGGGAACAACAGAAAAAGTTATGGTATAGTATCCTTTGAAATGTTTTCCAGCTTTTTAAAATTAGAGTTCCATTTACTAAATTGGAGAGATGCCATGATACATTCTTAAAAGGATAAAGCAAGTTACAAAAAGCCTGTATGTGTGTGTGTGTGTGTGTGTGTGTACTTACATGATTTTGGGTGAGAAAAAGATGTTGAAAAATACTCAGTGTTGGTTAATGTTGGCTACTCCAAGGAGGAAAACTGGAGAAGGGAGAGACCTGAGAGGAGAGGAAAATACTAACTTTCCCTTTATTCACCCATAATTGTTTATTTTCATGGTTGCAAGCAGTTTTCCTTTCATAATTTTTTAATAAAGGTAGAATGGGGGGGGAAGAACAGTTATCTATTTAAAGTAATGACAATTAACATTAGTTGACAACCAGTAAATGACTATCTTTAATGCATTCAACGACAAAATTAGAATTAAATTATGTAAAGTAAGGAGAGGAATTATTATGATGTACATTGTTTTTAAAAATAAAAAACAATTCAATATGGAACCAAAGTTGCATATAAGTGGTCTTTCTGAAGTGAATTAAGTAAAATGTCTTCAGGATGAACCAGTTTTTATTTTATAATTAGCACAGACTTATTCATTCATGAATATTTTGACAACTACAAATAAAACTATAAGAAAGTGAGTCAAAGAAAAATATTCTTGAATAACTGTATGCATTATACACCGATTAGCAAAAATGGGCAAAATGTTACAGAAACAATGGAACCTCAAGAAAAAATGAGATTTTGAATATTTATACTAAAGAAAGAGGGATGAACTTTTTCTAATGTATTATTTTACACTGTAAATAGACAAGGTCTTTTTATTAAGTAAATCACAAAAGAAAACCAACCACCTTAACTGATTATCACATACAAATTTTTATAAAAGAAAAATTACAAAAAGCGATTAATATATAGCATGGGTGAAGGAGGAATGAAGTTATCATAGAAAATTCCAGTTAGTCACAAAAGTGAGAAATGTTTATAAAAACTGACATTTATATGACCAAATTGAAAAAAGAACTGTCAAAGGGCTCACTGTCTCAAGAAATGCCATGGTTTCCTATTTTATAGAGGAGATTAAAAACTAGTTGGGGGGGCGCCTGGGTGGCTCAGTTGGTTAAGCAACTGCCTTCGGCTCAGGTCATGATCCCGGAGACCCGGAATCAAGTCCCACATCGGGCTCCGTGCTCAGTGGGAAGCCTGCTTCTCCCTCTCTCACTCCCCCTGCTTGTGTTCCCTCTCTGGCTGTGTTTCTCTCTGTCAAATAAATAAAATCTTTAAAAAAAACAAACAAACAAACAAACAAACAAACAAAAAGCTAGTTGGTTGGTTTTTTTTGTTTTTTGGGGTTTTTTTGTCGAGTTTGTGATACTTAAAGGGAAATAGCCCAAAAAGGTATGCACATCAGGAGTCTGCCCAAAAGTATCTTGCTTCTAAGACTCTGTTTTTAAATTTGCAGTTATTTAAGAACCCTCTCTCAAGCTCTCTTCAAATCTTTCACAAGAGAAAATTTCAGGATACAAAATAAATTAGTAGCTTAATTACCATGGTGTCTTTTAAATGCCTTGCAAGGCTGAAAAGGAGAGCAAGATAACAAGGAAAAGCTGGACTAACAATGCTAGTAGAAAATATGGGGAGGAGTTGGGTGAAGCATGAATCAAAAAGGAGAAATGCAGGATGATTTCCAAGGCCTAATAAAAATTACCATTCCTTGGGGCGCCTGGGTGGCTCAGCTGGTTAAGCAACTGCCTTCGGCTCAGGTCATGATCCCGGAGTTCCGGAATTGAGCCCTGCATTGGGCTCCCTGCTTGGCGGGAAGCCTGCTTCTCCCTCTCTCACTCCCCCTGCTTCTGTTCCCTCTCTACCTGTGTTTCTGTCAAACAAATAAATAAATCTTAAAAAAAAAAAATTACCATTCCTTAAGTACTAGACATTGTCCTAAGGATTTTCACTGACATTATTTCACTTTGTCATCATTAAAACCCTGCAAGATAGATTTTAGCCGCTTACACATTTAGTAGTAACAGAGCAGTGATTAGAACCTGTTTTCATGATTTGAGAAACTCACAAATTCATGTTCTTTCTACTATAAAATGGGCCTCATGACTGTAGAATTTCAAAAGCTTCTTACAACTGAACAACAGTATTGTCATTCTATCATAATGGAATGTGTGGGGAGCCTGGGTGGCTCAGTTAGTTAAGCACCTGACTTGATTTCCACTCAGGTCATGATCTCAGGGTCATGACATACAGCCCCGCCTCAGGATCCACAAAGAGCGTGGAACCTGCTTAAGAGTCTCTCTCTCCCTCTGCCCCTCCCCCCAAAATAAAATAAAATAAAATAAAATAAAATAAAATAAAATAAAATAAAATAAAATAAAATAAAGGAATGTCTGATAACTTCCAAAGGAAGTCTTTCTTCCTCTTCAAAACTCTAAAGAGAAAGAGCTAATTCTCTAATCCTAAAACAGGATTTGGGTATGAAGTAAATCTTCATCCCACATGTCTAATAAAACTAATACTTTCATTCACCCTAATTCCCAATCCGAAGGAACCCTACAGAATTCCTTGGAATTGGAACAAAAACAATTCTGGAGTAACAACAAATACCATCAAGCTTCCATAAACTGACTAGATTTGCCCTACCAAATTTCAGCAGCTTGAGCTAGAAATTATGGGACTCCACAACCCAAGACTGCAAAAGGCTAAAAAAAGACTTCCTTCATTTAGACAGAAGGAACTGAGTTCTAAGGCAGATTCTCCATGACTAAAATGATTAAATTACACTATCTACATATCCAGTCCCATTTCCAAGTTTAATAACTAACTAATCTACTAATAAGGCTAGATCCATAGGTGGAGTTTCCATGGCAATAAAAAATTGTTGCCATATTTCTTCACATCATCAATCTCTATAATCCGATGTCATCTGCTATCATCAGATATGATAGTGCAAGTATGGTATCACAGACAAGGAAATTAAGCATGGCTACCTAGTCCAAAGATATCTGTTTGGAGTAAATAAGGTTTTCATCATTACTGCTTATATATATTGCTTTGTGAATTTTAAGTCTGTAATACTTTAGATAAAGCAATCACTGTTTTCCTTTAATTTTTTCATTTTTTTTTAAGAGTCTATTTATTTTTGTGAGAGAAAGAGAGAGAGTGCAAGCATACCCGCACAAGCTGGGGAGAGGGGCAGAGGGAGAAGGAGACTCCCCACGGAGCAGAAAGCCTAATGAGAGATTCCATCCCCAGGACCCAGGGATCATGACCTGAGCCAAAGGCAGACACTTAAACGTCTAAGCCAGCAAGGTGCCCACTGTTTCCCTTTTCATGATTCCTTTGCCACCTAATAAAAACAGTAAAACTCATCAACATTGACCAGTAAAACTTTAGGGAAGTGACAACCTTTAATACACTGAGGTTTTTTACCTATACTTTTTCCCAGAATAGAATGAATATTTGGACACAGAATTCTGAATTACACTATTAGTTTTTATTTAAGGAAGAATATGAAATATTCACCTTCAGTTGAAAGACTACAGTAATAAAACTACTTATACATAGTACAGTCAACAAATATTTAACTGAATGATTTCATGTGTTAATATAATGCATAAAAATCCTCCAATTTTCCCAATATAACTAATCTAACTCAAATCACATACCTTAAACACAAGGCATCTGTATAACAAACTAATATAAAAAAATCAAGATTTTTTTAATGTAATGATCACCTTTTTTCATATAAAATATGTATAAGAGAAACTGAGACTTGGACAAAGAAAAATGTTTTCATATGCTATGCTCCAAAACTCTTAGGTGGGATACCTCATCTAAGAAAAAGGAATAGAATTAATATACTTTGTCAGAAACTTCTTCAGAGTTAGACATAATATGAGTGCCACAGGAGGACTGTCAGATAAATCCTTACTAAGGCAAAGTAGCCAATCTTTTCTCAATAGATAGACAGAAGCAATTATGTCCTGCAAGAGCCTTCAACAGACATACTTGACATTCGATGACCATTTATACAATAACCTAAGGACTGGTAACTTTATCTGTAAAGGCCTAGCCAGTAAATATTTAGGTTTTGTGTGCTCTTACGTCTCTATAGAAACTACCCAACTCTGTGGCTGTACACAAGAAACAGCTATAACCAATATGTAAATGAATGAGCATGGTCATATGCCAATAAAACTTTCTTCGTGGCCAGTGAATTTGAATTTCCTATAATTTTCACATATCACAATGCATTATTCTTCTTTTGTTATTTTTTCAACAATTTAAAAATAATAAAAAACAATCGCAATAAAAAACAATCTCAGCGTGTAGGTCATACAAAAACAGACACTGGGATGCACTGTAGTCTGCCAACCCCTGTAATATATGATGAAAAAAATTCAGCCAAAGTTCACACAGAGGAACTTCTAATCTTCCTCTCCCCAACCCAGGAAATAAAAAAGAAATAAAAATTGGTTTATCTTTAGGGTTTGTTTTAACTATAGTCCAGGAGTTACTCTGAATAATATTCTAGATGGTGTGTGTATGTATGTATATTTCTCTACATGTATCTCCTGATGCTTAGAACTTTGAAGAAGAATGTGGCAGGCAATGAGTCTAAAGAGGAGGCAAAGATCAGACCATCACAAAGGACTGTGCATGGTTTACTGAGGAGTTTCCATTTTATCCATTATGCGATGAGCTGCTATAATAAGATTCTGAAGAAAAGAATGACATAATCAGATGACCATGTTAGACAAGGGTGCCTGGGTGGCCCAGTCGTTAAGCATCTGCCTTTGGCTCAGCAGGAAGCCAGCTTTTCCCTCTCCCTCTGCCCTTTCCCCCTGCTCATGCTCTGTCTCTCTCTCTCTCTCAAATAAAAAGAATAAATAAATAATAAAATAAATAAAATAAAATAATAAATAAAATAAAATCATCAACTACCCTAATATTCACCCTTTGGAACTACCCTTGGCTTAGTATATGGTAGTCCCTTGCTAATCCACCTGCAGTCCAGAAGCTGATGATCTTCCTTCTGATGAATAGTCAGAAGGTTAATAGTAACCCAAGGCTACATCACATCTCCCACAGCATTCACCTCATTTCATCTCATCACACAGGCATTTTATCATCTTGGGTCATCACAAGAAGAGTGAATTCAACACAGTAAGATAATTAGAGAGGAGAGACCACATTCTCATAACTCTATTACAATATACTGTTATAATGGTTCCATCTTGTTGTCAATCTCTTACTATTCATAATTTATAAATTACACTTTATTGTAGGTATGTACTCATAGAAAACAAGAGTGCATATATAGGGTTCAGTACTACCCATGGTTTCAGGCATCCAGTCTTGCAGTGTATCCCCTGCAGGTAAGAGGGAATTACTATACTTCTTTCTAGGCTTACTTTCTTCTCCATTCAAAATAATGCACACGAGATCATTCAGAAAATATGAAAAGAGCAAAGGCACTTACGGGGAAGTATGGGGAAAAGCTAGAGAGCCAGCGTGGGACCCTCAAAAAATCAAACATGGAGAGGGAAATAATTGAATGTTTAACGATATTAGTAAAACTTGATGATAAAGATGCAAACATCAAATTACATTTCATAAATGAAGTATGCTAAAAGGAATTGGCAACCAATCTAAAATACAGAGCATGATCTAAGTCTATGACAATTATTAAATATACTGAAGTATATAAATATACATCCTGAGTAAGACTTAGCCATAATCAATAGATTATCTTGAATTCCCTTATCAATAAACGTACATAAAAATGAAAGAAATGTTTGATTACATGAGATGTGATTTACAGAATGGCAGAAAGTTTGGCTTACAGAAGAAAATAACTGTTACAAGTATAAGAGATGATTGTTATTCTTTTTTCTTCTTTTTTTTGGGGGGGGGAGGACAGGGAGGAGAAGAGGGAGAATCTTAAGCAGGCTCCACACCCAGAACATGAGCCTGACACAGGGCTTGATCTCACAACCCTGAGATCATGAACTGAACTGAAACGCTTAACTGATTGAGCCACCCAGGTGCCCCTATTATTGTTTATACTTTATATATTTTTATAAATATGATTTCATATGTAATCTATATGAAACAATGTGTAAGTGTGACAAAAATCTGAGCCAACGATTATTGATGGAAGTCATAAACTATAAAAATTCATCCAATCCATTGTTACTTTTTAAAATAAAATAGATCACAAAAGTATAAATAGGAAGGAAAATGGATACTTTCTCCTCAGTTTTCCTTGAGAAAGTTAGTAGTAAATATCTACTGGTGCTTTTAAAGAGATAATGTGTAGATCTCTGTGTGTGTGGAGTACTATCTCTTTAAAAGCACCCAGTAAACCTTTACTGCACACTATGTACACATATATACACATATACACACCCCAAACTACTTGAAAGTAACTATCTCTAAAGTCCCCCCCAACCTCCATCACAAATATCTCCTTAACCACATAAAAAGTACTGATACTTCTCTACTCATAATCCCAGAGATAAATTACAAAAATAAATCCCATAAGAGAAATGTTCTTACCAAAAGTAACTTTATATTTGGTATATTTGTAGGCTTAAGATTTATGTGCCTTATTGAAACTCAATCAACTCTTCCATTTGCCAGCTAAATGTGATTCTTGACTGTCCTATGCAAGTTATTGAACATCTCTGTTTCAGTTTCTCATCAGTAAAATGTAAATAACAGTACATACTTCATAGGGTACTGAAACTGATTAAAATATATATAACTGGGCTGACACCAAGTAAGTGCTGTATAAGGGTGAGCTATTACAACTAGTACTTCTACTAGTTAATAGTACTCCATCTTCCCAAATGTATTAAAAACATTCTGAGCAATGTGAATTACTGGCTAAAGCTAGATCCTACTAAAAACAGACATTAAATCTGAAGCCTGATTAACAGTAAGTTTAAAGCCCTGCAACTCTGAAAAGAATAGATCATTAATAGATCCACATAACCACCCTGGCAAGAACAATCTGAAAGCAGTTTTTCTAAGTGCAACTATCAATTTCTTCCCTTACACAAGGGGGCAGTGATAACAAGAAAAGAATGGGGCTCTGCAACACCTCTTCCTACAGACAGTAGGGGGTGGCAGTACATATGGCTTACAGTCAGAACAAAACAGGAAGACCCAACAGAACTGCTCTTTATTCTCTCTGGCCCTCTCCTCTCAGCTTTAGCCCCAACATGGACTCAAGGTGAGGGATGTATCTACAGAAAACACTAAAGCCCAATATTAATCACCAAGTAAAATCCAGTTTTCTCTTTGAAGCAAATGGTCCCTCAGTGGCTGAATGTGGATGCAGGAGGAAGCCAAACAGTATGAATTTTCAGATTATCTAGCAAATTACTTACTGTTATTATAAGAACAACATTCCTCAGGCAAGTAATTCAATTTCTTCATACAATAATCACAACATAAACCGCTAAAATCTCAGTCATTAACTATATCCTAATGAACACATCCAGATATTTCTGCTTGTTTCATACCATATAGACACTCACTGAACGTACATGTTAAGTTGTATTACATAGCTCACTGAACTATCTTTTGTTACTTCTGAAATTCCAGCTATTTTCTGACAATCCTCTCAAACCACAGATGTCCTTCTTAAATGGAAGTCACAATGTTTCTCAGCATGTGGGTAATTTCATAAAGACAGAAACAGAGATAGAGGAAGAATACTATTTTATTCTTGGGCTCACATTCCTAAGATGATGTACCTGGGAAATGCTGCAAGAAGTGCTCCACTGACAGTATCCATGTTGCTGCTTTTTATGCTACATTTACTGTATTCAATTTTTTCTCCTATTTTGCCACCCCAACACCAAGAACATGCAAGAATATATCACTACTGCCATTCACTGTAATTAACCACTGCAATAGCTTTTGGCTCCAACCCTTCAAAATGCCTGAAAATTTATCCCTTTTGTTCACCATATTGTTTTGTTTTCCTCATTCCAGATATTTTCACCTGTATGAAAATGAAGACAGGGGCACATAGGAAAAAAAAAAATCCCCTAATGATCTTGAACTCAGAATTATGATCAAGATGTGGTGTTTTTTTTGTTTATTGTGTTTCTTTTCCTGGAAAGGAGCAGAGAAGAGCGTGAAAGACACCCAAAACACCAAATCTTCCTAATGTTAATTATCATTGTTTATGTTTTGTGAAACCCATTTTAAACATTCCACAACTGAAATAAAAGGATACAATTATATCAGTGCTCTCTAGAAGCTGACGGCAAAACCTAGAATTATTTAAGCCTATTTTTTCTTTCCCATCTCACAACCAGACACAATATGCTTTTTTTTCTTTCACGTGGGTACGTACTATCTCTACCTCAAAAAATAGCATATCATAGCTCCTCTCGATCTCCTGTGATAAAATATCTAGCAATGAGCCTTATTAATCTTTCCTTACACTACATCTCCTTTCCCAGAGGGATTGTTAATAACGCTCACAACACTTCTACCATCAATTTCAATGCCACACAGGCCAAGCCACCCTGCGCCTTACCTGGCACATTTCACAACTACTTTTTATGCTGCATTCTGGGGCACATTTTGCAACTCGTTCTGCACCACACTGCCTGCCACGTTTAGCAATCTGCCTCGCATCTCAGCCTGGGTTCCCGACATCTAGAGACTCTCTCGGTACCAAATTCCATGACACCTTGGGTGACACCAAAGTGACCGTCCTCGGCCCCATCTGAAGCCACCCTGAGTGCCACATTTGGGGCCCATCTTCCCCACACCTTGGACACGGGAGGCACTTCTCTCGCTGCCCGTTTCGCTGCTTCCCTGCTCGCCCCCGCCCCTCTCCCTGGAGCCGAGGCACTGGAGGCGAACGCCCCTGTCACTGAGGCGACCCCTCCTTCCGCCGCTCCCCGGGTCTCTTACCTGCCGCTCTGAGGGGCTCGCTGCACCTCGGGGTCGAGCCCCAGCCCCCGGGATCCCCAGTGAGGTCCGCGCCGCCCACCGGCGCCGCCCGCGATTCCCAGAGCACCTCGCTGCGCTCGGACGCCCGCGGTGGGTCTGCGCCCCGGAAAGGCGCGGCGGGGCCTCGCGGCCGGCAAGCGCAACCCGCGGCGGTCCTCTTGTCAGCGGCGGCGCGGGTGCAGGCTCTCGCCCCTCAGCGCGGCGGCGGTAGCGGCGGTGGCGGCGGCGGCGGCAGCTGCGGCGGAGGCGGCGGCGGGCGCCTCGCTCCGCCTCGCGCGCGGCACAGCCCGGAGGTGAGCGCGAGGGGGATGGGAACGGGGGCGGGGCCGCCCGAAGGAGGCGCGGAGGGCGGCGGCGGGAGGGCAGCGCCGGCAGCCCCGAGCCCGGCGCTCCGAGTGCTCGCAGCTTCCCCCGCCCGGCGGGCGGCTCGCGCGAGGCGGCTGTGCCAGCGGGCCCCGCCGGAGCAGCGCGCCAAGCAACCCGCGCCCCGCCGGCCGCTCGCTAGCGCCGCCGCCGCGCCGGGGGCGTCGCACCCTCCCAAGCCGCCCGCAGCCCCGCCCCCTCCAGGCCGGGGTGGGGAGGAGCGCGAGCGCGAAGGGAGAGCGCGTGCGTGGGGGCGCGTGCGTGGTGGAGTGCGCGCGCCCCCACCCCCTCTACAGTTTGGGGGTGGGGAGCGGCTGGGAGAGAGAGTGAAGACCGAGCCCTTCCCTGCGCGGAGAGGTTGGGCCCTGACTCTGCTGCTCTGTGAGGTCTGGGCATTTCTCGTTTCCTTAGGGGGCTCTAGCTGGGGTCGAGGGCGTTTGGTGCGGAAGAGGGGTGGAAGCTCGGGAGCAGACAAGGCCCTAAATAGTTCGGCTCCGCCCCCGGAGGGGTGATGTCACTCTCGAGGTGCTGCTGCTGTCACGTGCGCCCACTTCTGGGCCTGTCCTACTGCTTCAGTGGGCAGAACGTTCCTCTAGATTTCCCCCGCTTCAGTCACCTTACGCACACATCACTCCCGGAATCCTCAAACCCTACATACGTCGGTTATTCTTTGCCTGATGCTCAATTGTAATATGTTAAACTGCTTCAAATGCCACAGTTGGCTACGGTGGGAATCAGAATGAGGTGCAAAACCAACCTCGGGCGGGTAGGTGGGTGGGGAGGGAGGAGAGAAGGGGGCTATGTTATCTAAAATAATTGCCGACAATTCACCAACCACAGCTTGTGAGCCTGAGGTGAAGTTATGACGCTGCTTCTGTCGCTGCCAGGTTGGATGAGAAGTAATGTGGTTTTAAGAACTAGTGGGCAAGACATGGAAAGCCACCACATTAAAGCCTCCTCGGAGGTCTTACTTTCACCATTACCCCCCACCTAGATCTTCTTCCCCTTTTCCTTATCCTTGCATCATAAAACAGCAAGTCAACTGTGGAAGATATCTGGACATAAATTTTTTCGTGTGCCCTAAGATGATGCAAAGCAATCACTATTACATAGTCTGCCTGGCTAATCTTCCCGTCCATAAACTGAGACGACCTTTCCTGGTCATCTATTTCCTAATGAGACGCCATGATTGGAAATAGATGCCCCCAAATTACCTCGGTCAAGGAACCTGTGTCCGTGGTGTTCCCAAGATAATTTTGTTTGCTAACGGTCCTTTGAATCTACTTCATCCAGGAGTTTCTTTGATTTTTTTTTTAAAAAGTAGTATTAACTTCAGAATAACAGAAGAAATTGAATATGAAGCCATTTTCAACAGCTAGCCTCAATAATGAATGCTTGAAGTTAGAGCAGCTTTGAATACTACAGATAAAATGGCAAAGTGAAGGACTGATATATGGAATCTTTTGGTGGTAACTTCAAAAACTTAGATTACTCTAACTAAACCTATCTATGGTGATAGTCACTACCTTATTTATCCAGGATTTGACAGGGCAGGAGAGAGCCTTCTGGGTTGCTGGAAGTGTTCAATATCTTGATCTAGCTAATGACAACAAGGGTTAATATATATGAAAACACACAAAGGGGCACTACAACATCATCATCATTGGAGTCTGGAAACTTGGGTTTAAATCTCAGTGTCATCCAGGACTTACCAGCTATGTGACCTTAAGCAGGTGTCTGAGCCTTCTTTTCTTCATCTGTCTAATGTGGATGATGATACCTCACAGGATGGCTGTAAAAATTAAATGAAATTATCTTTGAAAAATATTTAGCCCAGAGCCTGGTGTATAGTAAGTGCATAAGAGGCAGTAGCTATTGTTATCTTATTCTTTTTGCACTCAGATTTACCCTATTCAATTATCCTTTGGGTGTTTTGTTTGTTTACTTTAAAGATTACTTTGTATCTCAACCTTTGAGAGTTTCACTGAGGCTAATAACATTCCTTCCCACAAGAAATAACAAAAGGTAGTCAGAGGTGTAATGTGTTAGATTTCAAAGTAGTTCAGGTGGCAGTACTTAAAAATTATTGTGTTCATTGTGAACACCATGAAATATTAATAGATTTAATTCTGCCGTATGGACATGACAATTTTACCAGAACTAAATCTGGCTATATTATGTTTATGCAGATCTCTCACATATTTTTTTTAAAATGTATTCTTAAGAAATAATAGGTCCATGTTTTTCCTTTAAAATTTGTTTGCAACTTTTCACAAAGTAGAAAGTACCAAAAGTTTAATAACAATTCACAAAATGAAAACCTGAAAGTCCATTTTTCCTGGAAATTAGAGAAACACTGTAATTGTTCAGTTTTAGCAGCAGAGCTCTCTTTATTGGATTTTCCCACAGTAAGCTCTAATAGCTGTGACCCACGGGGTCTCTTGCTCTGATGAAGTGAGTAACTCTGACTCACTGTCCTCATCATACTCCCAAAGATCAGTCTCCATTTCTTTTGGCTGACCTTTCCCAGATCCCATGTTCACATTGAACAGTGCGAGTACCCACGGAATGAACTCACTGCCTTGCTGTTTTGATCATACAGCATGATTCTATTCAGCCCATTCTCTTCCATATAATACTGCTGTTAAGTCTTGCAGTTTGCTGCCACACTTTAACTTTGTGGGGGAAACCCTCTGTCTTTGACAGAGGTAAGGGTAGGATATACTAGGGATGGTGAGCAACATTGTAGAGAGAAGTCACCCCTGTTCTCAGCTCTTCTCCCTGATTTGCTTTTCTGTCAGTGATACCTGAAGTCCTGAGAATGCTAATTTTTAACCTACTAAAAATCCATTCTAGTCAAAGTGATCACTTAGTCTATAGCTTACATTTGGGAACATAATGTATGCCATTAAGAGGAACATGCAAATGTGTATATTAACCCAACCTTACCTTATACCTACCAACTTATCAGTGCCATCTATACCAGTCAAAATGCCCTTTCTTGATCTATCAAGTGTGCATCTACTCTGCACACTCGTACTCACCTCTGCATATGTCTTCCCTGACGTCTCTAAGTTTCTTAAGGAAACCATCAGGCTCACCTTGCCTACCCTTTTTCCTCAATTCTCTCCCTGTGGAATAAAGAATAAGGACATCCAGCATTGATTGATTGCCTACTGGCTGCAAATGCTTTACCAAATGCCTTATATATACTATCTTATTTAATTCTCACAACAGTCCATCAATATTATCTCAGTTTTCTAGATGGGGGGGGATGGCAACTTTGAGAGGTTAAATGACCAGGTCAAGATCACACTGAATGGGTGGGCAGAGCCACAATCGAAACCCAAATAAACTTTATCCTCTATCAGTTATCCTCAAGATAATGGTCTATGAAATATAAATGAGAACACAGTACATCATTTGAAAAATGTGAACCATATTACACCATGAAAGTATCTCTCAAAAGTTGATGTAAAAAAGATTTTTCTCATTGTTTTTCATAACCTCATTTCTTTTTAACTGCAATTAATAATTCTAAACTCAATAGCTTCAACATTTTCCCCACAAACTCCCACCTTGACCTTTTGATGAATATTTAATAATTTTAAGACTGACACATTAAAGCATTTCCAGATGGAAGAGCTACTACTTAAAAGAAGTTTCCAGTAAATATTTTTTTTGAAAGTGAAAAATCCATGTATAATATGAAGAAGCAAAACTCTATATATTTTTACATTGACATAAATGCTTGACAAGTATTTGTGCCTACTGTATGCTTATAACTGTAGTAAGTACCACAGAGCATATTTAACAATTTGAGAGATGTCTTGTCTATTAGAACTTCATAATAGATTTAGGAAACAAAATAATTATTTAAGTATTAATACAGCATATAGAATTAAGTGTTTAAAAAAAGTCAAACAGCAGGAAAAGAGGAAAAGAGGTAAGTTTGACTGAAATGGTATGGGACTGCTACTTGAGAAAAGTAGAATAGGAAAAAACACAGATGGAAAGAAGCAAGAACTATTGCAGGGAGGACCCTAGAGAATCAACAAAAGTTTAAAACAGGGAATAAGCACGACAACTCTTAAATCAAAGAATAAATCCCTTTGGGAGATGAGTTGCCTTCTTAAAGACAAGCATTGGTGTGAACTACAAATAATGCAAATGATGCAAATCTAAAAAGCAGACCAATGAGCAACAAGTGACAAGTGTGGCTGAATAGAAGAGTATTTACTAAACAAGAGATAAAACATCTGGTAACATCGGATTGGTAAGTGATTGGAAAAAAAGGCCAGGACCAAACTACAAAGGATGTTGCCCGGAAAAGGAAGACACCATGATGTCTTTGAGTAGAATGACAAGACAGTGTTTAAAACTTTCTCTAGTAGGGTAGATTCAGCATGGAAGGACAAGTGATAAGGACATGGTTAAGAAGATATTACTATTTTATGAACTAATGAAGGTGACAGGTGATAGTCAAGAATTGTGGCAGTGGGAATAGAAAGGAATAGTTCCAATAGCCATTGCATGGGAAGAATGAACAACTTTCTGAATAACTGCAAAGGGTAAAGAAGAGTGAGAAATCAAAATACAGCAAGGTGACAAGGCCCTAGAAGACTGTGGTACTTATGACAGAAGCAGGTGAGTCCGCAGGATTTGTTTGAAAGAGAAGACAGAAAGTGATGGTGTTAGCATGTTTTGTGTTTGTAGCAGTTTTTCATTTCTTTTTAATTACAAATCAGCTAAGAATCTGATGGAGCCAATGGATCCTCTCTTTTAGGAAAAAAAAAAATTATTTGTACTTGTACATGCTACACATTTGTAATGGATACCCTTAGAATTAACTGCCAGAAAGCTCTTGACACAAGTTTGGCCCACCAGACCCTGTCTGGAATTTTTGTGCTTTATATCCAGAGGTTCAAATCAGTCTCACCATAGTAGCTGAAACTATGGATGCTGTTAGCTGATCTGTTTCCTAACACATGAACCTGAGAAAGGGAAAATGCTTAAATGCAGAATGAGAGGAAAGAGGAAAAGGGAGAGTGTCTCATAGAGAAAAACAGGTCAGAAGTGCGAGAGGGAACATACCTTAATGGCATTTGAGTCCATGGATCCATCACATTGCTATCCCTGGATTCTAGGAGATAACCTCATCCTTTATTGAAATTTCTCCATGGTTAAGTTTGTTTGAGCTGCACTTCTGCAATTTATATGAGAGTTCTGATTAATTCAGGGATTAAAGATATTAATTAAAACCCACCCATTGGTTCCAAGTAGGAATTCTTGATTTAAGATAATGGAAAGTCACCCAAGTGGAAATAGACCAGTAAACAGGTTGAATTTAGGTGAGAAAGGGAAGAAAGTGAATACTGATGCAGAGGGACTATGGATAGCAGAGGTGTTTTAAGAATAAGGACCTTGGGCTCTCAGCCGCTGACTGGTTTGGGGTCAGGCTGTGAGCCGGAGCATGCTCGAATAAACCCTTTGCTTTTGCATGGAAAAAAAAAAAAAAAAAAAAGAATAAGGACCTTGGACCCAGACTGACTGCACTCAAATCCTAATATAACTATTTACTAAATGTGTGATCTCAAGAAAGCTATTCTGTGTTTCTAGATCCCAGGTTAACTACCTATGAATGGGAATTAAAAACTATATCTTACAGGGTTGATGTGAAGATTTTAAGTTGGTACATGTAGAAGTGCCTGGCCTATACATAACTAGTCTTTATGGACTACTATCATTCAATGTAATAGAACTATACCTACATGTTTTGCATAGTTTACATTATTTTTTAAAGATATATTTATTATTTTAGAGGGTGGGGAAGAGGAAGGGGGAGAGGGAGAATCCCAAGCACACTCCCTACTGAATGGGGAACCCCACGCTGGGCTCAGTCTCACAACCCTGAAATCATAACCTGAGCTAAAACCAAGAGTCAGATGCTTAACCAACTGAGCCACCATGGTACCATACATATGTTACATTATTTAATTTAATCTAATCCTCATAAAAATATTATCATCATCAAGGGTATTTATTGTACCCAAAGACAAAGATGAAGGCATTGACCCACCATTAATAAAACATGATGTTGGAGCTAATTCTCCAAATTTCATGGGTTTTATTGAACCTGCTATATCCCCTCATTCAAAGCACCTAAGTAGTTACAAGTTTGTAAATATTAGGAGAAGTGATTAGAAGCAAAGGGGGAATGACTGGTCTTTATAGAGAATGACCACACAGTCTTGGTTTAGTACCACAGCCCATATCAATTAGCCATGAGTAAAAGTAAAGAAGACAGTAGAGTTGTGTAAATTGTCTTTGCTTTCTTTCATATAATGGAATACACTTCACTTTTTAATCAAAAGAATCTTAGATAAGAAAAGAATTATTTTAAATACAAGAGAATTGTAGTTTTGTTAATGTGAAATATAGAGAAGTTTTCATTATTAAAAAGATTAGGGAGGAAGAAAAGCTAGGGGAAGTGAAGTTTTCCACTGGACCTTATCTCACACATCTGAAGCCCAATTAACATTTTCTCTAGATTTAGTCAACCAGCCTGACACACAATGTGAAAGGAACAAAAGGAAGTAAAGAATCAAAATTCAGTAGAGGAAAACAAAAAAAGGCATCTTAATGTTACCAATATAATAATTGTAATGGAACTTCATTTATGTGCAACTTGGTTATCTGACAATCTCATCTATTTGAGGCACTGCAAAGACCCAGGGAAATAAAAGAGATGAAAAAAGACCTCTGCCAAAACAAAACAGAAATCAACCAGTCCGTGCCCTAAAGATTATGCCCATTACTGCTAGAGCTTCCATTCACTGAAGCCCTTTCTCGGAGGCTATTAATTTTTACTTGGATTCGATTTTAAAAGACCTGGCAATCTGGCTTCCAAACTCATAAAAAATTAAAAGCAGTAAACTAGAAGAGGGAGGAGACACTATCGCATACAGGCATGCAGATAGCAGTGAGAAGAGAAAGCTGGAAGTCTTAAACAGGGCAGAGATGACAAAAAGCATAAAAATTTACTTAATGATCAAAAAACAGCAATTTAGTGCTTTTAGCATAGGAGAAAACAGTCCTACATACCTCCATAGGCCTTAGGGAAGAAAGTTTTAAAATTAAGTCTGTATTAACCCTAAGGAGTCAAGAAAATTAAATTGCATTCAATATAAAGACATTCCCTGAGTTATGCAGCACTCAGCTTTATGTAAATACTTCCATAAGGCACATAATAAAATTTGGAAGATGTGAGAGATTTTTATTACACAGAAACTCCAAAGAAGTCAAGTATACAAATGAACAATGCAAAAGAAAGAATGTAAGGGTAGAAGCTGCAGGTACAAGGAGATAATGGACTTCCTTGGTCAGTCTTGCATGGCTTTGGTTCCCTCATAGACTCTCATGCATCATCTTGGGGTATGGAACTGCTGTTTGTTTATGCCCCATTTTGTTACTTTCTAATCATGTCCAAAAAGTGACTAAGAGTTAGGAAGAATGTAGATCTATTTTGGAAGAACAAATAATTGAATAAGAACAAAATATTAAAACTTTAAAAAGTATGAAGGTAATTTTGACTTACCCTGATTTTGAGTTATCCATGACTTTTCACGGAATATCTATATAATGCATAAGATGGAGAAATATCACTTACAGGAGTACATTTTAAGGAATAATCCAAAATAGAACAAAGATTTATGCACAAAGATGTTCATCACAGTAGTATTTAGGATTTTAAAAATCAGAAGCAATCTACCAACCCTCAAGAATGGTTAAATAAATTATGACATAAATATTTGTTGGACAGTTGTGCAACTAGAAAAACTATATTTTTTTAAAAACTTTATTTTTATTAGGAAACTTATATGGCAAAATATTAAATTAAAAAAACAGGATACAGAATTGTCTATGCAGCATAATCTCAACAACATACAAAATACATGGAAAGAAAATGAAATGAAAAGATATTAATAATGCCTGCGGCCCCCCCCAAGTTTTTTTAAACGTAGGAACAAATTATATGTTCTATACTCACACAAAGAAAACTATAAGTATTCACTGAAGGAAAGTACAAACCTGCATAAATGAAGAGGCATGCATTTTCCCTGACAGGAAGACTCATTATTGTAAAGATGCCATTTTACCCAAATAATTTACAAATTCAATGTAATTCCAACCAAAATTACAATGGGAATTTTAACAAAATTGACAGGATAATTCTTTTTTTTTTTAAGATTATTTATTTATTTATTTATTTGAGAGAGAGACAGACTGAGAGAGAGAACAAGTTGGGAGAAGAGCAGAGGGACAAGCAGACTCCCCACTGAGCATGGAGCCCCATACAGGACTCAGTCTCAGGACCCTGAGATCATGACCTGAGCTGAAGGCAGACGCTTAACCGACTGAGCCACCCAGGTGCCCCTAATGGGCTAATTCTAAAATCTATCTGGAAGAATAAATACTTAAGAGTAGCTACTTAGAGTACTTAAGAGTAGCTACTTACAAAAAAGCTAAAATACTTTTTTGTTAAGTATCATGAGGGTCTTCTTTCCAGATATCAGAACATGTTCTATAATCACAGTAATTAAAGTATCCTATTGCCTCATAAATAAAAGAATAGATTAATGGAAGAGGATAGACCCTCAGCTACTGATACAAACATATGTGAAAGAATTTCAAATAATTGAGAATACTGGTTATTCACTTAAAGAAAAAAATATATCTCTTACATCACATCATTCAAAAATAATTAACTTCCCCTACTGGGCAATTGGCATGGTCAGGGCCAAGGCCTGGACAGACAGCAGCCAGCATGCGGGAGGCCAGTGTGGCTAGGATTAACAGAGCTGAAGCCAAGCAAACAGCAGGGAGTAGGGGTAGGGCAGAGGAGACAACTGGCATGGCAGGGAGATCTGTCATATTCAGGAGCATTGGACAGATGAGGAGATACATGGAGGATGGTGAAAGCAGTTTTCCGTTGGAGAGGGTATTACAAATGTGGAAAGTGAGAAGCCTAAAACGAACTCTTGTGATGTTGGACTGAAGAAACTGGTGTGAACTCAAAGTTATATTTCTATATCCTGATTTGGATGCCTTTGCTAAAATTACATAAGAGCATGCCCTTGTGTTTAGGAAGTACACACTCAAGTGTTTACAAGGAAGGGCTTTATGCCCACAATGGACCAGCTGTCTCAAATGGATCCAGAAAAACTAATTGTACATATATGATAACAGTTGGGGGATTGAGCTGAAGAGGATCTGGCAGTTTATTATCTTACTCTTGCAGTTTTGCTGTGTATTTGGAATTATTTCAAAATATAAGGCTTTTAAAGATAATTTCCCGATGTATCAAAAATGTAAATAAATAATCATACTTCTTCGAAGACATCCCCCAAAATACTCTTGTATGTACACACACAAAGATGCTGTATAGGAGTTCTTATTTCATCATTCTTGGTCATAAAGAAAAATTATAAATACAGGAAACATGCATCATTAGGGAGCGATTACATACACCCATACCATAGGAGGATACAGGCCTAAGAAAGAACTAGGTAGATTTATATGTACTTGACATGGAAAGATCTCCCATATATATTGTTAAATAGAAAAGCAAGTGATAGACCAGGAGGTGGAGTATGATCCTATTTATGTTTTAAAAAAAAGTTTAAAAAACCTGCTACAGGTATAAGTGTGTGTGCATATGTGTGTATGTGTGTCTATGCTTATAAACAGATTTTTAAAGAGGTCTGAAAGAATACACACCAAACTATTGGCAATGGTTAACTCCAGGGAAGGAAAATGGCACTATATTTTCCAAGGTTTGGGTGGCCACATAATACTTTCATTATCAGTTGAAAAGGCTAAGAACAAAACTGCAGGAGTGTAAGCGATGCATTCTGAAAGATTTCCTCTCAAGATGATTATAATATTAAATGCTGGGATTACCTTTCGGTTATCTGGAAAATTCCTGGTCCAAACCCAACATGTAGGGAATTGGCCTTTCAGGGGACAGTGCCCGGGTACACTTCATCATTAACGAAATAGAGGATTAGGCAGCCTGCTGAGCCACTCCCTGCTTGCTGGGCCACCGTCCAGAAGTGAATTCCCTTGCAGCACTCCAAAAGGAGGTCAAACAAGTCCCCAGGGACTCTCAACAGAAGTTGCCAAAGGCTAAATTTGGCATCGAAGTCAGGTCCTGGACTGGGATAGACTGTGCCAGCGCTTTTCAGTTATGCTTTCAAGATCTCGTTCAGAATGAGCAGGACTAGATCTCTGTTTCCAAGAGTGGCTTAGCAGCCCAAATTGGAAGCAATTGTTCAAACCAGAGTTTTGGGGTGAACCTGAGGACGTACAATACCTTCTCTACTCCCTTGACCCCTAACGTCTCTCTTTTGAAGGATATTTAAATTCCGCCCTTCCTTTCTCTTGCTCCAAGCAATTTATTCTAGTGAAAATCCCTGCCAACCTGATCAGATCCTCAGTTGAGCCCTACTTTAGACAGGAAAGGCAGGCTAACCATCTTTTTTCTTTTTTCTTTTTCTTTTTTTAGGTGTAAATGGCCAGTTTTATATTTGTACATTGCTTTTTTTTGTCTTTTTTCTTTTATAATATTTTGAGTTATAATTCATATACCATCAAATTCATCATTTAAAGTATGTAATTCAGTGGTTTTTTTAGTATATTCAGAGTTGTGAAACCATCACCACAATAGATTTTAGAACATTTATCGCCCCAAAAAGAAACCCTTTAACCATTAGCAATCATTCCTCATTTCTCTCAACCCTTCCAGCCCTCAACAACCACTAATCTACTTTCTGTCTCTATAGATTTGCTTACTGTGGACATTTCATATAAATGAAATTATTCGGCGTGTGGTCTTCTGTGTGTGGTTCCTTTTGCTTAGGGTAATGTTTTTGAAGTTCATGCCCTAGTTATTCTTTTTTAAAACTGAATAATATTCCATCGTAGGGCTATATCCCATTTTATTTATTTTTTTAAGATTTTTATTTATTTATTTCACAGAGAGAGAGATTGCAGGTAGGCAGAGAGGCAGAGAGAGAGAGGAGGAAGCAGGCTCCCTGTTGAGCAGAGAGTCTGATGAGGGCCTCGATCCCAGGACCCTGAGATCACGACCTGAGCCGAAGGCAGAAGCTTTAACCCGCTGACCCACCCAGGCGCCCACATTTTATTAATCCATTCATCAGTTTATGGATTTTTGAGTTGTATTCCACTCGGGCGCTGTTATGAATAGTGCTGCCATGAACATTCATATACATATTTTTGTGTGTGCATATACGTTTTCAGTTTTCTTGGGTATATACTTGGTGTAGAACTGCTGGGTCATATGATAACTCGGTTCAACTTTTTTTTTTTTTAAGACTTTATTTATAGGGGCGCCTGGGTGGCTCAGTTGGTTAAGCGACTGCCTTCGGCTCAGGTCATGATCCCAGAGACCCGGGATCGAGCCCCACATCGGGCTCCCTGCTCGGCGGGAAGCCTGCTTCTCCCTCTCTCATTCCCTCTGCTTGTGTTCCCTCTCTCGCTGTGTTTCTCTCTGTCAAATAAATAAAATCTTTAAAAAAAAAAAAGACTTTATTTATTTATTTGACAGAGAAATCACAAATAGGCAGAGAGGCAGGCAAAGAGGGGGAAGCAAGCTCCCCACTGAGCAGAGAACCCAATGTGGGGCTCGATCTCAGGACCCTGAGATCATGACCTGAGCTGAACCCTCTGAGCCACCCAGGCATCCCAACTCTGTTTAACTTTTTGAGAAACTGCCAAATTATTTTCCAGAGCAGCTGTATCATTTTGCATTTTTCCACATCCTTGCCAACACTTCATGTTGTATGTCCTTTTGATTATACCTATCCAATTGGGTGCAAAGTGGTATTTCTTTTTTTTTTTTTATTTTTACTAAATTTTTTTTTCCCAGTGTTCCAAGATTCATTCCCCATTCCCCACACCCAGTGCTCCACGCTTTAGGTGTCCCCAGTACCCACCACCAGGCTCTCCCATCCCTCCACCCCCCTCCCTCCAGTCCCTCAGTTTGTTTCTGTGTCCAAAGTCTCTGTTGTTTTGTTTCCCTCCCTAGATTACCCTAGTTCCCATTTAGCAAAGTGGTATTTCATTGTGGTTTTGATTTGCATTTCCCTAATGACTAATGATGTTGAACATATTTTCATGTGCTTATTGACCATTTGTATATTTCTTTTGGAGACACAGGTATTGAAATCCTTTCCCTGTTCTTTAACTGGGTTGTCTTTTTATTGCTGAGCTGTAAGAGTTCTTTATGTATTCTGGATAATAGTCCCCTATCAGATATATGATTTGCAGATATTTTCTCCCATTCTGTGAATTACCTTTTCACTTTCTTGATGGTGTAGAGGAAGAGGGAATAAAAGAGAATGACTATTAATGGGAAAGCAGTTTCCTTCCTTTCTTGTTTTTAAGATTTTATTCATTTATTTAAGAAAGTGAGAGCACAAGCAAGGGGTGTGGCAAGCAGAGGGAGAGGGCGAAGCAGGCTCCCCACCAAGCAGGGGGCGCAACAAGGGGCTCCATCTTAGGATCCTGGGATCACGACCCGAGCCAAAGGCAGTCACTTAATGGACTGAGCCACCCAGGCACCCCGTGTAAGCACTTCCTCAGGTGACAGAAATATTCTAGAATTAGATAGTGGTGATGTTTACACAACTGTGAATATACCAAAAACCACTGAATATACTAAAATGGTCGATTTAATCTCAGTTTTTTAAAGAATAATGACCATGTTAAAATGTGTTATCTGATCCACCTGACTTCAAACCTGATGTCAACCATTTTGTTGGAATTCAACATTTTTTTTTACTGACACAGCCAGATGCTGAGATACAAAGACTGAAAAGACTTTGCTTCTAAAACCTTTAAAGAGCCCAGGGTCTAAAAGGAGAGACAATCATATACACACTACATTTTAAATTACCTTGGTTGGGACTCAGATAGAGGTGTGCTTTGGGATCATGAAGGCCATAAGAAACCACCTGGGCTTCCTCACTCTCACCACTACTATTCAACATAATGTTAGAAGTCCTAGCAACAGCAATCAGACAACAGAAAGAAATAAAAGGTATCCAGCTTGGCAAAGAAGAAGTCAAACTCTCTCTTTGCAGATGACATGATACTCTATGTGGAAAACCCAAAAGACTCTACCCCCAAACTACTAGATTTCATACAACAATTTGGTAACGTGGCAGGATACAAAATCAATGCGCAGAAATCAGTTGCATTCCTATACACTAACAACGAAAAAGTAGAAAGGGAAATCAGAGAATCGATTCCATTTACTATAGCACCAAAAACTATAAGATACTTAGGAATAAACCTAACCAAAGAAGTCAAGGATCTGTACTCGAGGAACTACAGAACACTCATGAAAGAAATTGAAGAAGACACAAAAAGATGGAAGAGCATTCCATGCTCATGGATCGGAAGAATAAACATTGTCAAAAT